>MU223284.1:1721-45961 GCA_018584345.1 Thuja plicata | reverse complement strand
AGCGACTAAACATAAATCAGACTTAAAAAAGGATTTTTGACTTCTTTTTGGCGGTAAAGCACAGAATTTAAAATCAAATAAGCCCGGGAAAGGAATAAGACCAAGGGATTCAAAAAAAATTTCAACACAGTGCTAACACAACCGTTCACTGATAATGAGCTCTAATCTCATAAAAAGCTGTTCTGGGTTCCACATTGCCGAACCGATCAACCATTCACTGATAATGAGTTTTAATCTCATAACAAGCCATTCTAAGGTTCCACATCACTGAATCAGTCAATCATTCACTGATAATGAGTTGTAAACTCATAACAAGTCATTTTGAGGATCCACATCATCGAATTGGTCAACCATTCGCTGATAATAAGTTGTAATCTCATGACAAGCCATTCTAAGGTTCCACATCGCCGAATCGGTCAACCATACATTGATAATGAGTTGTAATCTCATAACAAGCCATTCTAAGGTTCCATATCACCGAATGGGTCAACTGTACATTGATAATGAGTTATAATTTCATAACAAGCCATTCTGAGGTTCCACATCACTGAATCGATCAACCGTTCACTGATAATGAGTTGTAATCTCATAACAAGACCTTACAAGGTTCCACATCGCCAAATCGGTCAACCGTTCATTGATAATGAATTGTAATCTCATAACAAGCCATTCTGAGGTTCTACATCACCGAATCGATCAACTGTACATTGATAATGAGCTACAATCTCATAGCAAGTCATTCTGAGGTTCCACATCACCAAATTGGTCAACTGTTCACTGATAACGAGTTGTTATCTCATAACAAGTCATTCTGAGGTTCTACATTGGTGAATCAGTCAAACGTTCATTGATAATCAGCTGTAATCTCATAACAAGCTGTTCTAAAGTTCCACATCATCGAATCGGTCAACCGTTCACTGATAATGAGCTATAATCTGATAATAAGTTGTTCTGAGGTTCCACACCTCCGAATCGGTCAATCATTCACTGATAATGAGTTTTAATCTCATAACAAGCCATTCTGAGGTTCCACATCGCCAAATTGGTCAATCATTCACTGATAATGAGCTGTAATCTCATAACAAGCCTTTCTGAGGTTCCATATCTTTGAATCAATCAACCATTCGATGATATTGAGTTTTAATCTCATAACAACCCATTTTGAGGTTCCACATCGCTGAATCAGGAAACCGTTCAATGATAATGAGTTGTAATCTCATAAAAAGCCATTCTAAGGTTCCACATCGCCGAATCGGTCAACCGTTCGATGATAATGAGTTGTAATCTCATAATAATCTATTCTGAGGTTCCACATCACCGAATCGGTCAACCGTTCAATGATAATGAGCTGCAATCTCATAACAAGTCATTCTGAGGTTCCACATCACCAAATCGGTCAATCATTCACTGATAATGAGTTGTAATCTAATAATAAGCTATTATGAGGTTCCACATCACCAAATCAATCAACCATTTATTGATAATGAGTTGTAATCTCATAACAAGCCATTGTGAGGTTCCACATCACTGAATCAGTTAACCATTCGCTAATAATGAGCTGTAATATCATAACAAGCTATTCTGAGGTTCCACATTACCGAATCAGTCAACCATTCGCTGATAATAAGCTGCAATCTCATAACAATATATTCTAAGGTTCCACATCACCAAATTGGTCAATCATTCACTGATAATAAGTTGTAATCTCATAATAAGCCATTCTGAGGTTCCGCATCACCAAATCGGTCAACCATTCACTGATAATGAGTTATAATCTCATAACAAGCCATTCTAAAGTTCCACATCACCAACTTGCTCAACTGTACATTCATAATGATCTATAATCTCATAACAAGCCATTTTGAGGTTCCACATCGCCGAATCAATCAAACGTTCATTAATAATGAGCTGCAATCTCATAACAAGTCATTCTGAGGTTCTACATCACTAAATCAGCCAACCGTTCACTGATAATGAGTTATAATCTCATAACAAGTCACTCTAAGGTTCCACATCACTGAATTAATCAACCATTCACTGATAATTAGCTATAATCTCATAACAAGCTGTTTTGAGATTCCACATCGCCAAATCAGTCAACCGTTCACTGATAATGAGCTATAATCTTATAAAAAATTGTTCTAAGGTTCCATATCACCGAATAGGTCAATCATTCATTGATAATTATTTGTAATCTCATAACAAGCCATTCTGAGGTTCCACATTGCCAAATTAGTCAACCGTTCACTCCTAATGAGTTGTAATCTCATAACAAGTCATTCTGAGGTTCCACATTGCCAAATCAGTCAACTATACATTGATAATGAGCTATAATCTTATAACAAGCTATTCTAAGGTTCCACATCACTAAATTGGTCAACCGTTCATTGATAATGAGCTACAATCGCATAACAAGTCATTCTGAGGTTCCACATCACTAAATAAGTCAACTGTTCACTGATAATGAGTTGTAATCTCATAACAAGCTGTTCTAAGGTTCCACATCACTGAATCAATCAACCGTTTGATGATAATGAGTTGTAATCTCATAACAAGCTATTCTGAGGTTCCAGATCGCTGAATCGATCAATCATTCACTGATAATGAGTTGTAATCTCATAACAAGCCGTTCTGAGGTTCCACATCACCAAATCGGTCAACTGTTTGTTGCTAATGAGTTGTAATCTCATAACAAGTCATTCTGAGGTTCTACATCACCAAATCGGTCAACCATTCGTTGATAATGAGTTGCAATCTCATAACAAGCTGTTCTGAGGTTACACATCACCAAACTGATCAACCGTTCACTGATAATGAGTTGTAATCTCATAACAAGCTGTTCTAAGTTTCCACATCACTGAATTGGTCAACCATTCACTCATAATGAGCTACAATCTCATAACAAGCTATTCTGAGGTTCCACATCACTGAATCGGTCAACCATTTGCTGATAATGAGCTACAATCTAATAACAAGTTCTTCTGAGGTTCCACATCACCGAGTTAGTCAACCATACATTGATAATGAGCTACAATCTCATAACAAGCCATTCTGAGGTTCTACATCGCCAAATCGGTCAATCGTTCACTGATAATGAGCTACAATCTCATCATAGGCTATTCTGTGGTTTCACATTGCTAAATCAGTCAACCATTCGATAATAATGAGTTGTAATCTCATAACAAGCCATTCTGAGGTTCCACATTGCTAAATCGGTCAACCGTTTGATGATAATGAGCTACAATCTCATAACAAGCCGTTATGAGGTTCCACATCACCAAATCGGTCAACCATTTGATGATAATAAGCTATAATATCATAATAAGCTGTTCTGAGGTTCCACATCGCCAAATCAGTGAACCGTTTGATGATAATGAGTTGTAATGTCATAACAAGCCATTCTGAGGTTCCACATCACTGAATCAATCAACCATTTGATGATAATGAGTTGTAATCTCATAACAAGCTGTTCTGAGGTTCCACATCACTGAATCGGTCAACCATTCATTGATAATGAGTTGTAATCTCATAACAAGCCATTCTGAGGTTCCACTTCACCAAATCGGTCAACTATTCACTGATAATGAGTTGTAATCTCATAACAACCCGTTATGAGGTTCCACATCGCCTAATTGGTCAACCGTTTAATCATAATGAGTTGCAATCTCATAACAAGCTATTTTGAGGTTTCACATCGCCAAATCGGTCAACCATTTGATGATAATGAGTTGTAATCTCATAACAAGCCATTTTGAAGTTCCACATCACCGAATCGGTCAACCGTACATTGATAATGAGTTGCAATCTCATAACAAGCCATTTTGAGGTTCCACATTGCCAAATCAGTCAACCATTCGATGATAATGAGTTGTAATCTCATAACAAGCCATTCTGAGGTTCCACATCGCCAAATCGGTCAACCGTTTGATGATAATAAGTTGTAATCTCATAACAAGCCATTCTAAGGTTCCACATTGCCAAAACGGTCAACCGTTCGATGATAATGAGTTATAATTTCATAACAAGCCATTCAGAGGTTCCACATCACTGAATTAGTCAACCATTCACTGATAATGAGTTGTAATCTCAGAACAAGCTGTTCTAAGGTTCCACATCGTAGAATCTGTCAAACGTTCACTGATAATGAGCTGCAATCTCATAACAAGATCTTTTGAGGTTCCACATTGCCGAATCGGTCAACCATTTGATGATAATGAGTTGTATCTTATAACAAGCCATTCTAAGGTTCCACATCGCCGAATCGGTTAACCATTTGCTGATAATGAGCTGCAATCTCATAACAAGCTATTCTGAGGTTCCACGTCACTGAATTGGTCAACCATTCACTGATAATGAGCTGCAATCTCATAACAACCTATTTTGAGCTTCCACATTTCCAAATCAGTCAACCTTACATTTATAATTAGCTAAAATCTAATAACAAGCCATTCTGATGTTCCACATCACCAAATCGGTCAACCATTCGCTGATAATGAGCTGCAATTTCATAACAAGCTATTTTGAGGTTCCACATCACCGAATCAGTCAAGCGTTCGCTGATAATGAGTTGTAATCTCATAAAAAGCCATTTTGAGGTTCCACATTGCTGAATCGGTTAACCGTTCACTGATAATGAGTTGTAATCTCATAACAAGCTATTTTGAGGTTCCACATCGCTGAGTTGGTCAACCATACATTGATAATGAGCTACAATCTCATAACTAGCCATTCCAAGGTTCCACATCGCTGAATCGGTCAACCATTTGATGATAATGAGTTGTAATCTCATAACAAGCCATTCTGAGGTTCCACATTGCCGAATCGGTCAACCATTCAATGATAATGAGTTGTAATCTCATAACAAGCCGTTCTAAGGTTCCACATCGCCGAATTAGTCAACCGTTTGATGATAATGAGTTGTAATCTTATAAAAAGCCGTTCTGAGGTTCCAGATCGCTGAATTGGTCAACCGTTCACTGATAATGATTTGCAATCTCATAACAAGCTATTCTAAGGTTACACATCACTGACTTAGTCAACCGTTCGCTGATAATGAGCTGCAATCTCATAACAAGTTGTTCTGAAGTTATACATCACCGAATCGGTCAACTGTTCGATGATAATGAGTTGTAATCTCATAACAAGTTGTTCTGAGGTTCCACATCACCGAATCGGTCAACTATTCGATGATAATGAGTTGTAATCTCATAACAAGCCGTTGTAAGGTTGCACATCACTGAATTGGTTAACCGTTCACTGATAATGAGCTGTAATCTCATAACAAGCTATTCTAAGGTTCCACATCTCCGAATCGGTCAGCCATACATTGATAATGAGCTGTAATCTCATAACAAGCCATTCTAAGGTTTCACATCGCTGAATCGGTCAACCGTTCAATGATAATGAGTTGTAATCTTGTAACAAGTCATTTTGAGGTTCAACATCGCCGAATTGGTCAACCGTTCGATGACAATGAGTTGTAATCTCATAATAAGCCATTTTGAGGTTCCACATCGCCGAATCAATCAACCATTTGATCATAATGAGTTGTAATCTCATAACAAGCCATTCTGAGGTTCCACATCACTGAATCGGTCAACTGTTCACTGATAATGAGTTGTAATCTCATAACAAGCTATTCTAAGGTTTCACATTACAAAATATGTCAATCATTCATTGATAATGACCTGCAATCTCATAACAATCCATTTTGAGGTTCCACATCACTGAATCGGTGAATCGTTCACTGATAATGAGCTGCAATCTCATAACAAACTATTCTGAGGTTCCACATTACCGAATCGGTCAACCATTCACTGATAATGAGCTACAGTCTCATAACAAGCTATTCTGAGGTTCCACATCACTGAATCGGTCAACCGTACATTGATAATGAGCTACAATCTCATAACAAGTCATTCTAAGGTTCCACATCTTCAAATCGGTCAATTGTACATTGATAATAAGTTTTAATCTCATAACAAGCTATTCTGAGGTTCCACATCACTGAATCTGTCAACCGTTTGATGATAATGAGCTGCAATCTCATAACAAGCTATTCTGAGGTTCTACATCACCAAATCAGTCAACCGTTTGATGATAATGAGTTGTAATCTCATAACAAGCCATTCTGAGGTTCCACATTATCGAATCGGTCAACCGTTTGATGATAATGAGTTGCAATCTCATAACAAGCCGTTCTGAGGTTCCACATCACCGAATCGGTCAACCGTTTTATGATAATGAGCTACAACCGCATAACAAGCTGTTCTGAGGTTCCACATCGCTGAATCGGTCAACCGTACATTGATAATGAGCTGCAATCTCATAACAAGCCATTTTGAGGTTGCACATCACCGAATCGGTCAACTGTTCGATGATAATGAGTATTAATCTCATAACAAGCCGTTCTGAGGTTCCACATTGCCAAATTGGTCAACCGTTCAATGATAATGAGTTGTAATCTCATAATAAGTTGTTCTGAGGTTCTACATTGCTGAATTTGTCAACCGTTCGATGATAATGAGTTGTAATCTCATAACAAGCCATTCTAAGGTTCCACATCACAAAATTGGTCAATCATTCACTGATAATGAGTTATAATCTCATAACAAGTTGTTCTAAGGTTCCACATCACCGAATCAGTCAACCGTTTGATGATAATGAGTTGTAATCTCATAACAAGCCATTTTGAGGTTCCACATCACCAAATCGGTCAATTATTCACTGATAATGAGTTTCAATCTCATAGCAAGGTATTCTGAGGTTCCACATCGCCGAATCAGTCAACTATTCAATGATAATGAGCAGCAATCTGATAACAAGCTATTCTAAGGTTCCAAATCACTGAATCGGTCAACCGTTCAATGATAATGAGTTGTAATCTCATAACAAGCCATTCTGAGGTTCCAGATCACCAAATCAGTCAACCATTCAATGATAATGAGTTGCAATCTCATAAAAAGCCATTCTGAGGTTCCACATCACCAAATCAGTCAACCGTTCGATGATAATGAACTACGATCTCATAACAAGCTGTTCTGAGGTTCCACATCGCCGAATCGATCAACCATTTGATTATAATGAGTTGTAATCTCATAACAAGCCATTCTGAGGTTCCACATCACCAAATCGGTCAACCATTTGATGATAATGAGGTGCAATCTCATAACAAGCCATTCTGAGGTTCCACATCACCAAATCGGTCAACTGTTCAATGATAATGAGTTATAATCTCATAACAAGCTATTCTGAGGTTCCACATCATTGAATCAGTCAACCGTTCACTGATAATGAGCTGTAATCTCATAACAAGCCATTCTGAGGTTCCACATCGCCGAATCGGTCAACCATTCGATGATAATGAGTTGTAATCTCATAATAAGTTGTTCTCTGGTTCCACATCACCAAATCAGTTAACCGTTCGATGATAATGAGCTGTAATCTCATAACAAGTTGTTCTAAGGTTCCACATCACTGAATTGGTCAACCGTTCAATGATAATGAGTTATAATCTTATAAGAAGCCATTCTGAGGTTCCACATCACCAAATCGGTCAACCGTTTGCTAATAATGAGTTATAATCTCATAACAAGCCATTCTGAGGTTCCACATCACTGAATCAGTCAATCATTCACTGATAATGAGTTGTAATCTCATAATAAGCTGTTCTGAGGTTCCACAGCGCCGAATCAGTCAACCATTCGATGATAATGAGTTGCAATCTCATAACAAGCTATTCTGAGGTTCCACATCACTGAATCGGTCAATTGTTCAATGATAATGAGTTGTAATCTTGTAACAAGCCATTATGAGGTTCCACATCGCCGAATCGGTCAACCGTACATTCATAATGATCTGCAATCTCATAACAAGCCATTCTGAGGTTCCACATCACCAAATCAATCAACCATTCAATGATAATGAGTTGTAATCTCATAACAAGCTGTTTTGAGGTTTCACATCACTGAATGGATCAACTTTTTGATGATAATGAGTTGTAATCTCATAACAAGCCGTTCTGAGGTTCCACGTCACCGAACCGGTCAACCATTCACTGATAATGAGTTGCAATCTCATAACAAGTAGTTCTAAGGTTCCACATTGCCGAATCGGTCAACCATTCGATGATAATGAGCTGCAATCTCATAACAACCTGTTCTGAGGTTGCACATCGCCCAATCGGTCAACTGTTTGATGATAATGAGTTATAATCTCATAAGAAGCTGCTCTAAGGTTCCACATTGCCGAATCAGTCAACCATACATTGATAATGAGTTGTAATCTCATAACAAGCTGTTCTAAGGTTCCATTTTGCTAAATCGGTCAACGGTTTGATGATAATGAGCTGTAATCTCATAACAAGCTATTCTGAGGTTCCACATCACCGAATCGGTCAACTGTTCGATGATAATGAGTTGTAATCTCATAACAAGCCGTTTTGAGGTTCCACATTGCCGAATCGGTCAACAGTTCGCTGATAATGAGCTGTAATCTGATAACAAGCCGATCTGAGGTTCCACATTGATGAATCGGTCAACTGTACATTGATAATGAGTTGTAATCTCATAACAAATTGTTCTTATGTTCCACATCACCAAATTGGTTAACTGTTCGATGATAATGAGTTGCAATCTCATAACAAGCTATTATGAGGTTCCACATCACCGAATTGGTCAACCGTTCGATGATAATGAGTTATAATCTCATAACAAGCCGTTCTGAGTTTCCACATCACCGAATCGGTCAACTGTTCGATGATAATGAGTTGTAATCTCATAACAAGCCATTCTGAGGTTCCACATCACCGAATCGGTCAATCGTTCGATGATAATGAGCTACAATCTTATAAGAAGCTATTCTGAGCTTCTACATCACCGAATCGGTCAACCGTTCAATGATAATGAGTTGTAATCTCATAACAAGCCATTCTAAGGTTCCACATCACCGAATCGGTCAACCGTACATTGATACTGAGCTGCAATCTCATAACAAGCCATTCTGAGGTTTCACATCATCGAATCAGTCAACCGTTCGATGATAATGAGTTGTAATCTCATAACAAGCTATTTTGAGGTTCCACATTGCTGAATCAGTCAACCATTTTATGATAATGAGTTGTAATCTCATAACAAGCTGTTTTGAGGTTCCACATCACTAAATCGGTCAACCATTTTATGATAATGAGTTGTAATCTCATAACAAGTCATTCTGAGGTTCCACATTGCCGAATCAATCAACCGTACATTGATAATGAGCTTTAATCTCATAACAAGCTATTCTTAGGTTCCACATCGTTGAATCAGTCAAATGTTCATTTGTAATGAGTTGCAATCTCATAATAAGTCATTTTGAGGTTCTACATCACCGAATCGGTCAACCATTCGCTGATAATGAGTTGTAATCTCATAACAAGTTGTTCTGATGTTCCACATCACAGAAACAGTCAATCATTTGCTGATAATGAGTTGTAATCTCATAACAAGCTATCCTGAGGTTCCACATCACCAAATCGGTCAACCATTCACTGATAATGAGCTGTAATCTCATAACAAGCTATTCTGAGGTTCCACATCACCGAATCAGTCAACCGTTCACTGATAACGAGTTTTAATCTCATAACAAGCCATTCTGAGGTTCCATATCGCCGAATCAGTCAATCATTCACTGATAGTGAGTTGTAATCTCATAACAAGCCATTGTGAGGATCCACATCATCAAATCGGTCAATCGTTCACTGATAATGAGTTGTAATCTCATAACAAGCCGTTCTAAGGTTCCACATCGCCGAATCAGTCAACTGTTCACTGATAATGAGTTGTAATCTCATAACAAGCTGTTATAAGGTTCCACATCACTGAATCAATCAACCGTTCACTGATAATGAGTTGTAATCTGATAACAAACCCTTCTGAGGTTCTACATCACTGAATCGTTCAACCGTTCATTGATAATAAATTGTAATCTCATAACAAGCCATTATGAGGTTCTACATCATCAAATCGGTCAACCGTACATTGATAATGAACGACAATCTCATAGCGAGTCATTCTAAGGTTCCACATCACTGAATCAGTCAATCATTCACTGATAATGAGTTGTAATCACATAACAAGTCATTCTGAGGTTCCACATTGCTGAATCGGTCAAACATTCGCTGATAATCAGTTGTAATCTTATAACAAGCTGTTTTGGGGTTCCACATCACCAAATCAGTCAACTGTTTGATGATAATTAGCTGTAATCTCATAACAAGCTATTTTTAGGTTCCACATTGCCAAATCAGTCAACCGTTCGCTGATAATGAGCTATAATCTCATAACAAGCTATTTTGAGGTTCCACATCACCAAATAGGTCAATCATTCACTGTTAATGAGTTGTAATCTCATAAGAAGCCATTCTAAGGTTCCACATTATTAAATCGGTCAACCATTCACTGATAATGAGTTCTAATCTCATAACAAGTCATTCTAATGTTTCACATCGCTAAATCGGTCAACTATACATTGATAATGAGCTGTAATCTCATAACAAGCTATTCTGAAGTTCCACATAACCGAATCGGTCAACCGTTCATTGACAATGAGCTACAATCTCATAACAAGTCATTCTGAGGTTCCACATCACTGAATCAGTCAACTATTCATTGATAATGAGTTGTAATCTCATAACAAGCTATTCTGAGGTTACACATCACTGAATCGGTCAACTGTTCGATGATAATGTGTTTTAATCTCATAATAAGCCATTCTAAGGTTCCACATCACTGGATTAGTCAACAGTTCGCTAATAATGAGTTGTAATCTCATAACAAGCTGTTATGAGGTTCCACATCGCCAAATCAGTAGACCATTCACTGATAATGAGCTACAATCTCATAACAAGTTGTTTTGAGGTTCCACATCACTGAATTGGTCAATCGTTCACCGATAATGAGTTGTAATCTCATAACAAGCCATTCTAAGGTTCCACATTACCGAATCGGTCAACCATTTGATGATAATGAGTTGTAATCTCATAACAAGCCATTCTGAGGTTCCACATTGCCAAATCGGTCAACCATTCACTGATAATGAGTTGTAATCTCATAACAAGCCATTCTGAGGTTCCACATCGCTGAATCGGTCAACCGTTAGAAGATAATGAGTTATAATCTCATAACAAGCGAATCTGAGGTTCCACATCGCTGAATCAGTCAATTGTTCGCTAATAATGAGTTGCAATCTCATAAAAAGCTATTCTGAGTTTCCACATCGCCGAATCAATCAACCATTCGATGATAATGAGCTACAATCTCATAAAAATCTATTCTGAGGTTCCACAATGCCGAATCGATCAACTGTTTAATGATAATGAGTTGTAATCTCATAACAAGCCATTCTGAGGTTCCATATCACCAAATCGGTCAATCGTTCAGTGATAATGAGTTGCAATCTCATAACAAGCCATTTTGAGGTTCCACATCACCAAATCGGTTAACCGTTTGATGATAATGAGTCACAATCTCATAACAAGCTATTCTGAGGTTCCACATTGCTGAATCGGTCAACCGTTCGATGATAATGAGTTGTAATCTCATAACAAGCCATTCTGAGGTTCCACATTGCCGAATCGGTCAATCATTTGATGATAATGAGTTGTAATCACATAACAGGCCGTTTTGAGGTTCTATATCGCCAAATCGGTCAACCGTATATTGATAATGAGTTGTAATCTTATAACAAGCCATTCTTAGGTTCCACATCGTCAAATCAGTCAACCGTTCGCTGATAATGAGTTGTAATCTCATAACAAGCCATTCTGAGGTTCCACATCGCCGAATCGGTCAACCGTCTGATCATAATGAGCTGTAACCTCATAACAAGCTATTCTAAGGTTCTACATCACCAAATCGGTCAACTGTACATTGATAATGAGCTGCAATCTCATAACAAGCCATTCTGAGGTTCCACATCGTTGAATCGGTCAACCGTTTGATGATAATGATTTGTGATCTTATAACAAGATGTTCTGAGGTTCCACATCACCGATTCAGTCAACTGTTTGATGATAATGACTTGCTATCTCATAACAAGCTATTTTGCGGTTCCATATTGCTGAATCAGTCAACCGTACATTGATAATGAGCTACAATCTCATAACAAGCCATTCTGAGGTTCCACATCACCAAATCGGTCAACCGTTCAATGATAATGAGTCTTAATCTCACAACAAGCCATTTTGAGGTTCTACATCGCCGAATCGGTCAACCATTTGATGATAATGAGTTGTAATCTTATAACAAGCCATTCTGAGGTTCCACATCGTCGAATCGGTCAACCATTTGATGATAATGAGCTACAATCTTATAACAAGCTATTTAGATGTTCCACATCGCCGAATTGGTCAACCGTTTGATGATAATGAGTTGGAATCTCATAACAAGCCATTATGAGGTTCCACATTGCCGAATCGGTCAACCATTCGATGATAATGAGCTGCAATCTCATAACAAGCTATTCTGAGGTTCCACATCGCTGAATCAGTCGACCATACATTGATAATAAGTTGCAATCTTATAACAAGCCATTCTGAGGTTCCACATCGCCAAATCGGTCAACCGTTCGATGATAATGAGTTGTAATCTCATAACAAACCGTTTTGAGGTTCCACATCACCAAATTAGTCAACCATTTGATGATAATGAGTTGTAATCTCATAACAAGCCCTTCTGAGGTTCCACATCACTGAATTGGTCAACCGTTCGATAATAATGAGCTGTAATCTCATAACAAGCTATTCTGAGGTTCCACATTGCTGAATCAGTCAACTGTTCGATGATAATGAGTTGTAATCTCATAACAAGCCATTCTGAGGTTCCACATCACCGAATCGGTCAACTATTTGATGATAATGAGTTACAATCTCATAACAAGCCGTTCTAAGGTTCCACATTGCTGAATCAGTCAACTATTTGATGATAATGAGCTACAATCTCATAACAAGCTGTTCTGAGGTTCCACATCACTGAATCGGTCAACCGTTTGATGATAATGAGCTGTAATCTCATAACAAGCTATTCTGAGGTTCCACATCGCCGAATCGATCAACCATACATTGATAATGAGCTGCAATCTCATAACAAGCCATTCTGAGGTTCCACATAGCCGAATCGATCAACCGTTCAATGATAATGAGTTGTAATCTCATAACAAGCCATTTTGAGGTTCCACATCGCCGAATCGGTCAACCGTTTGATGATAATGAGTTGTAATTTTATAATAAGCCAATCTGATGTTCCACATTATTGAATCGGTCAATCATTCGCTGATAATGAGTTGCAATCTCACAACAAGCTGTTCTGAGGTTCCACATCACCGAATCGGTTAACCATTTGATGATAATGAGCTGCAATCTCATAACAAGCTGTTCTGAGGTTCCACATCACCGAATTAGTCAACCGTTTAATGATAATGAGTTGTAATCTCATAGCAAGCTCTTTTGAAGTTCTAAATCACCGAATCAGTCAACTGTTTGATGATAATGAGTTGCAATCTCATAAAAAGCTATTTTGAGGTTCCACATCACTGAATCAGTCAACCGTTTGATGATAATGAGCTGTAATCTGATAACAAGTTGTTCTGAGGTTCCACATTGCTGAATCGGTAAACCGTTTGATGATAATGAGTTGTAATCTCATAACAAGCTATTTTGAGGTTCCACATCACTGAATCGGTCAACCGGACATTGATAATGAGCTGCAATCTCATAACAAGCCATTCTAAGGTTTCACATTGCCAAATCGATCAACCGTTTGATAATAATGAGTTGTAATCTAATAACAAGCCATTTTGAGGTTCCACATCACCGAATCAGTCAACTATTCGATGATAATGAGTTGTAATCTCATAACAAGCCGTTGTGAGGTTCGACATTGCCGAATCGGTCAACCGTTTGCTGATAATGAGTTACAATCTCATAACAAGCTGTTATGAGGTTCCACATCGCTGAATCGGTCAACCGTTTGATGATATTGAGCTGCAATCTCATAACATGCTATTCTAAGGTTCCACATCGCCGAATCGATCAACCGTTCGATGATAATGAGTTGTAATGTCATAACAAGCCGTTCTAAGGTTCCACATCACCAAATCAGTCAATCGTTCACTGATAATGAGTTGTAATCTCATAACAAGCCATTCTGACATTCCACATTGCCAAATCAGTCAACCGTTCAATGATAATGAGTTGTAATCTCATAACAAGCTATTCTAAGGTTCTACATCACTGAATCGGTCAACCGTTCACTGATAATGAGTTATAATATCATAACAAGCTGTTCTGAGGTTCCACTTCACCAAATCGGTCAACTTTTCACTGATAATGAGTTGTAATCTCATAACAAGTTGTTCTGAGGTTCCACATCATCGAATCAGTCAACCATTCGCTGATAATGAGCTGTAATCTCATAACAAGCCATTCTGAGGTTCCACATCATCGAATCGCTCAACCGTTCTTTGATAATGAGCTGTAATCTCATAACAAGCTATTCTAAAATTCCACATCGCCATACCGGTCAACCCTTCATTGATAATGAGTTGTAATCTCATAACAAGCTGTTCTGAGGTTCCACATCACCGAATCAGTCAGCTGTAATCTCATAACAAGCAGTTCTAAGGTTCTACATCACCGAATCGGTCAACCATACATTGATAATCAGCTATAATCTCATAACAAGCCATTCTGAGGTTCTACATCATTGAATCAGTCAATCATTTATTGATAATGAGCTACAATCTCATAACAAGTCATTCTAAGGTTACACATCACCAAATCGGTCAACTGTTCACTGATAATGAGTTGTAATCTCATAACAAGCTATTCTGAGGTTCCACATCACCAAATCGGTCAAGCATTCACTGATATTGAGTTGTAATCTCATAACAAGTCATTCTGAGGTTCCACATCGCTGAATCAGTCAACCATTCTCTGATAATGAGTTGTAATCTCATAACAAGCTATTCTGAGGTTCCACATCACAGAATCGGTCAAGCATTCACTGATAATGAGTTGTAATCTCATAACAAGCCATTCTGAGGTTCCACATCGCCGAATTGATCAACCATTCACTGATAATGAGTTGTAATCTCATAACAAGCCATTCTGAGGTTCCACATCGCCGAATCAATCAGTCGTTCATTGATAATAAGTTGTAATCTCATAACAAGCCATTCTGAGGTTCCACATTGCTGAATCGGTCAACTGTTCAATGATAATAAGTTATATTCTCATAATAAGCCATTCTGAGGTTCCACATCGCTGAATTGGTCAACCGTTTGATGATAATGAGTTGTAATCTCATAACAAGCTATTCTGAGGTTCCACATTACCGAATCTATTAACCGTTTGATGATAATGAGTTATAATTTCATAAGAAGCCATTCTGAGGTTCCACATCGCCGAATCAGTCAATCGTTTGATGATAATGAGTTGTAATCTCATAACAAGTCATTCTGAGGTTCCACATCGCCGAATCAGTCAACCGTACATTGATAATGAGCTTTAATCTCATAACAAGCCGTTCTTAGGTTCCACATCGCTAAATATGTCAACCGTTCATTGATAGTGAGTTGCAATCTCATAACAAGTCATTCTGAGGTTCTACATTGCCAAATCGGTCAACCACTCACTGATAATGAGTTGTAATCTCATAACAAGCTATTCTAAGGTTCTACATCGCCGAATGAGTCAACCGTTCGCTGATAATGAGTTGTAATCTCATAACAAGCTATTTTGAGGTTCAAGATCACTGAATTGATCAACTGTACATTGATAATGAGATGCAATCTCATAACAAGCTATTCTGAGGTTCTACATCGTCGAATCAGTCAACCATTCGCTGATAATGAGCTACAATCTCATAACAAGCTGTTCTAAGGTTGCACATCGCCAAATCGGTAAACCGTTCACTGATAATGAGTTGTAATCTCATAACAAGCCATTCTAAGGTTCCACATCACCGAATCGGTCAACCGTTCACTGATAATGAGTTGTATTCTTATAATAAGTCATTCTAAGTTTCCACCTCACCAAATCGGTCAACCGTTCACTGATAATGAGCTGTAATCTCATAACAAGCTATCTTGATGTTCCACATCGCTGAATTGGTCAACCGTTTGATGATAATAAGCTATAATCTCATAACAAGATTTTCTGAGGTTCCACATCACTGAATCGGTCAACCATTTAATGATAATGAGTTGTAATCTCATAACAAGCCATTCTAAGGTTCCACATCGCCGAATCAGTCAATCATACATTGATAATGAGTTGTAATCTCATAACAAGCTATTCTGAGGTTCCACATCACCGAATCAGTCAACCATTCGATGATAATGAGCTGCAATCTCATAGCAAGCTATTTTGAGTTTCCACATCGCCGAATCGGTCAACCATTCAATGATAATGAGTTGCAATCTCATAACAAGCTGTTCTGAGGTTCCACATCGCTGAATCGGTCAACCATTTGCTAATAATGAGTTATAATCTCATAAAAAGCCATTCTAAGGTTCCACATCACCAAATTGGTCAACCATTCAATGATAATGAGTTGCAATCTCATAACAAGCTATTCTGAGGTTCCACATTGCCAAATTGGTCAACCATTCGATGATAATGAGTTGCAATCTCATAACAAGTTGTTCTAAGGTTCTACATCACCGAATCGGTCAACCATTCGATGATAATGAGTTGTAATCTCATAACAAGCCATTCTGAGGTTCCACATTGGCAAATCGGTCAATCGTTCAATGATAATAAGTTGTAATCTCATAACAAGCTGTTCTGAGGTTTGACATCGCCGAATCGGTCAACCATTCAATGATAATGAGTTGTAATCTCATAACAAGCTTTTCTGAGGTTCCACATCACCGAATCAGTCAACCATTTGATAATGAGTTGTAATCTCATAACAAGCCATTCTAAGGTTTCACATTGCCGAATTGGTCAACCGTTTGATGATAATGAGTTATAATCTCATAACAAACTATTCTGAGGTTCCATATCACCGAATTGGTCAACTATTTTCTAATAATGAGTTGTATTCTCATAACAAGCCATTCTGAGGTTTCACATCACTAAATTGGTCAACCATTCGATAATAATGAGTTGTAATCTCATAAAAAGCCATTTTGAGGTTCCACATCGCCGAATCAGTCAACCATACATTGATAATGAGCTGTAATCTCATAACAAGCCGTTCTGAGGTTTCACATCACTGAATTGTTCAACTGTTCAATGATAATGAGTTGTAATTGCATAACAAGCCATTCTGAGGTTCCACATTGCCGAATCAGTCAACCATTTGATGATAATGAGTTGTAATCTCATAACAAGCCATTCTAAGGTTCTACATCGCCGAATTGGTCAACTGTTTGATGATAATGAGTTGTAATTTCATAACAAGCCATTCTGAGGTTCCACATCATTGAATTGGTCAACCATTCACTGATAATGAGTTGCAATCTCATAACAAGCTATTCTAAGGTTCCACATCACCGAATCTGTCAACCGTTCACTGATAATGAGATGCAATCTCATAACAAGTTGTTCTAAGGTTCCACATCACCGAATTGGTCAACCGTTCGATGATAATGAGTTGCAATCTCATAACAAGCCATTCTGAGGTTCCACAATGCCGAATCAATCAACCGTTCATTGATAATGAGCTGTAATCTCATAACAAGCTATTCTAAGGTTCCACATCGCCAAATCAGTCAATCATTTGCTTTTAATGACCTACAATCTCATAACAAGTTATTCTGTGGTTCCACATTGCCGAATCGGTCAACTGTACATTGATAGTGAGTTGCAATCTTATAACAAGCCATTTTGAGGTTCCCCATCGCCGAATCGGTCAACCGTTCACAGATAATGAGCTACAATCTCATAACAAGCTATTCTGAGGTTCCACATCGCCAAATCGGTCAACCGTTTACTGATAATGAGTTGTAATCTCATAACAAGCTGTTCTGAGGTTCCACATCGCCGAATTAGTTTACCGTTTGCTCATAATGAGCTGTAATCTCATAAAAATCTATTCTGAGGTTCCACATCACCGAATCAGTCAACCATACATTGATAATGAGCTACAATCTCACAACAAGCTATTCTGAGGTTCCACATCATTGAATCAGTCAATCGTTCGATGATAATGAGTTGTAATCTCATAACAAGCCGTTCTGAGGTTCGACATCACCGAATTGGTCAACCGTTTGCTGATAATGAGTTGGAATCTCATAACAAGCTATTATGAGGTTACACATCACCAAATCGGTAAACCGTTCACTGATAATGAGCTGTAATCTCATAAAAAGTTGTTATGAGGTTACACATTGCCAAATCGGTCAACTATTTGATGATAATGAGTTGTAATCTCATAACAATCTATTCTTAGGTTCCACATCACAGAATCGGTCAACTATTCATTGATAATGAGCTGCAATCTCATAACAAGGTATTCTGAGGTTCTACATCACTGAATCAGTCAACCATTTGCTGATAATGAGCTGCAATCTAATAATGAACTATTCTAAGGTTCCACATCTCCGAATCGGTCAACCGTACATTGATAATGAGCTGCAATCTCATAACAAGCCATTGTGAGGTTCCACATCACCAAATCAGTCAACCATTCACTGATAATGAGCTATAATCTCATAACAAGATATTCTGAGGTTCCACATCGTCGAATCAGCCAACCATTCACTGATAATGAGTTGTAATCTCATAACAAGCCATTCTGAGGTTACACATCACTAAATCAGTCAACTATTTGATCATAATGAGTTGTAATCTCATAACAAGCCCTTCTGAGGTTTCACATCACTGAATCGGTCAACCATTCACTGATAATGAGTTGTAATCTCATAACAAGTTGTTTTGAGGTTCCACATCACTGAATCAGTCAACCATACATTGATAATCAGTTGTAATCTCATAACAAGCCATTCTAAGGTTCTAGATCACCGAATTGGTCAACCGTTCACTGATAATGAGCTACAATCTCATAACAAGCTGTTTTGAGGTTCCACATCACTGAATCAGTCAACCGTTCGCTAATAATGAGCTACAATCTCATAACAAGTTGTTCTGAGGTTCCACATCGCTGAATCGGTCAACCGTACATTGATAATGAGCTGCAATCTCATAACAAGCCATTCTAAGGTTCCACATCTCTAAATCGGTCAATCGTACATTGATAATGAGTTGTAATCTCATAACTAGATGTTCTAAGGTTCCACATTATCGAATCGGTCAACCGTTTGATGATAATGAGCTGTAATCTCATAACAAGCTGTTCTGAGGTTCCACATCACCGAATCAGTCAACCGTTTGATGATAATGAGTTGTAATCTCATAACAAGCTGTTATGAGGTTCCACATCGCCGAATTGATCAACCGTTCACTGATAATGAGCTACAATGTCATAACAAGCTGTTCTGAGGTTCCACATCACCGAATCGGTCAACCGTACATTGATAATGAGCTATAATCTCATAACAAGCCGTTCTAAGGTTCCACATCTCTGAATTGGTCAATCGTACATTCATAATGAGTTGTAATCTCATAAAAAGTTATTCTGAGGTTCCATATCATCGAATCAGTCAACCGTTTGATGATAATGAGCTGCAATCTCATAACAAGCTATTCTGAGGTTCCACGTCACCAAATCGGTTAACCATTTGATGATAATGAGTTATAATCTCATAACAAGCCATTCTGAGGTTCCACATCACCGAATCAGTAAACCATTCAATGATAATGAGTTGTAATCTCATAACAAGCTATTCTAAGGTTCCACATCATCGAATCGGTAAACCATTCGATGATAATAAGCTGCAATCTCATAACAAGCTATTATGAGGTTCCACATCGCCAAATCGGTCAACCATTCGATGATAATGAGTTATAATCTCATAACAAGGTGTTCTAAGGTTCCACATCACCGAATCGGTCATCCGTTTGATGGTAATGAGTTGCAATCTCATAACAAGCTATTCTAAGGTTCCACATCGCTGAATCAGTCAACCGTTTGATGATAATGAGCTACAATCTCATAACAAGCTATTCTGAGGTTCCACATCGCCAAATCGGTCAACCGTTTGATGATAATGAGTTGTAATCTCATAACAAGTCATTCTGAGGTTCCACATCGCCGAATCGGTCAACCATTCAATGATAATGAGTTGTAATCTCATAACAAGCTGTTCTGAGGTTCCACATCACCAAATCGGTCAACCGTTTGCTGATAATGAGTTGTAATTTTATAACAAGCCGTTCTGAGGTTCCACATCAGCGAATCGGTCAACTATTTAATGATAATGAGTTGTAATCTCATAACAAGCTATTCTGAGGTTCTACATCACTGAATCGGTCAACCGTTCGATGATAATGAGTTATAATCTCGTAACAAGCCATTCTGAGGTTTCACATCACCGAATTGGTCAACCATTTAATGATAATGAGCCGCAATCTCATAACAAGCTATTCTGAGGTTCCACATGGCCAAATCAATCAACCGTTCGATGACAATCAGTTGTAATCTCATACCAAGCTATTCTGAGTTTCCACATCATAGAATCGGTCAACCGTTCGATGATAATGAGTTGTAATCTCATAACAAGCCATTCTGTGGTTCCACATCGCCGAATCAGTCAACTGTTTGATGATAATGAGCTACAATCTCATAACAAGCTATTTTGAGGTTCCACATCATAGAATCAGTCAACTATTTGATGATAATGAGCTGCAATCTCATAATAAGCTATTCTGATGTTCCACATCGCCGAATCGGTCAACTGTACATTGATAATGAGCTGCAATCTTATAACAAGCCATTCTGACATTCCACATCACCGAATTGGTCAACCGTTCGATGATAATGAGTTGTAATCTCATAACAAGCTGTTCTGAGGTTCTACACCACTGAATCGGTCAACCGTTTAATGATAATTAGTTGTAATCTCATAACAAGCCGTTCTGAGGTTCCACATTGCCAAATCGGTCAACCATTTGCTGATAATGAGTTGCAATCTCATAACAAGCTATTGTGAGGTTCCACTTCACTGAATTGGTCAATCGTTTAATGATAATGAGTTGTAATATCATAACAAGCCATTCTGAGGCTCCACATCGCCAAATCAATCAACCATTCACTGATAATGAGTTGTAATCTCATAACAAGCTGTTCTGAGGTTCCACATTACTGAATCAGTCAATTGTTAGATGATAATGAGCTATAATCTCATAACAAGCTATTCTAAGGTTCTACATCACCGAATCGGTCAACCGTTTGATGATAATAAGTTGTAATCTCATAACAAGCCATTCTGAGGTTCCACATCGCCGAGTATGTCAACCGTTCAATGATAATAAGCTGCAATCTCATAACAAGCTGTTCTGAGGTTCCACATGGCCAAATCGGTCAACCGTTCGATGATAATCAGTTGTAATCTCATAATAAGCTATTTTGAGGTTCCACATCACCGAATCGGTCAACCAATCGATGATAATGAGTTGTAATCTCATAACAAGCAATTCTGAGGTTCCACATCACCGAATTAGTCAACCATTCAATGATAATGAGCTACAATCTCATAACAAGCTATTTTGAGGTTCCACATCATAGAATCAATCAACTGTTCGATGACAATGAGCTGCAATCTCATAACAAGCTTTTCCAAGGTTCTACATCACCGAATCGGTCAACCATTTGATGATAATGAGTTGTAATCTCATAAAAAGCTATTCTGAGGTTCCACATCACTGAATCGGTCAACCGTTCGATGATAATGAGTTGTAATCTCATAACAAGCCATTCTAAGGTTGCACATTACCGAATCGGTCAACCGTTTGTTGATAATGAGTTGCAATCTCATAACAAGTTGTTCTGAGGTTCCACATCACCAAATTGGTCAACCGTTCGATGATAATGAGTTTCAATCTCATAACAAGCTATTCTAAGGTTTCACATTGCCGAATCGATCAACCATTCGATGATAATGAGTTGTAATCTCATAACAAGTCATTCTCAGGTTCCACATCACCAAATTGGTCAACCATTCAATGATAATGAGTTGCAATCTCATAACAAGTTGTTTTAAGGTTTCACATCGCCAAATTGGTCAACCGTTCAATGATAACAAGCTGCAATCTCATAACAAGTTGTTCTAAGGCTCCACATCACCGAATTGGTCAATCGTTTGATGATAATGAGTTGTAATCTCGTAACAAGCCATTCTGAGGTTCCACATTGCTGAATGAGTCAACCATTTGCTGATAATGAGTTGCAATCTCATAACAAGCTATTCTGAAGTTCCACATCGCCGAATCGGTCAACCGTTCGATGATAATGAGCTGCAATCTCATACCAAGTTATTTTTAGGTTCCACATCGCTGAATCGGTCAACCATTCGATGATAATGAGTTGTAATCTCATAATAAGATATTTTGAGGTTTTACATCACCGAATTGGTCAACCGTTCGATGATAATCAGTTGTAATCTCATAATAAGCTATTTTGAGGTTCCACATCACCGAATTGGTCAACCGTTCGCTGATAATGAGTTACAATGTCATAACAAGCTATTTTGAGGTTCCACATCATTGAATCGGTCAATCGTTCGATGATAATGAGCTATAATCTCATAACAAGCTATTCTGAGGTTCCACATCGCCGAATCAGTCAACCATTTGATGATAATGAGTTGTAATCTCATAACAAGCCATTCTGAGGTTCCACATCATCGAATCGGTCAACCGTTCAATGATAATGATTTGTAATCTCATAACAAGCCATTTTGAGGTTCCACATTGCCTAATCGGTCAAATTTTTTATCATAATGAGCTACAATCTCATAACAAGCCGTTTTGAGGTTCCACATCACCGAATTGGTCAACCATTCGATAATAATGACTTGTAATCTCATAACAAGCCGTTCTGAGGTTCCACATTGCCAAATCGGTCAACCATTCGCTGATAATGAGTTGCAATCTCATAACAAGTTGTTCTGAGGTTCCACATCATTGAATTGGTCAACCATTCGATGATAATGAGCTGCAATCTCAGAACAAGCCATTCTGAGGTTCCACATCACCAAATCGGTCAACCGTTCGATGATAATGAGCTACAATCTCATAACAAGCTGTTCTGAGGTTCCACATAGTTGAATCGGTCAACCATTCGATGATAATGAGTTGTAATCTCATAACAAGCTATTCTGAGGTTCCACATCACCGAATCGTTCAACCGTTCGCTGATAATGAGTTGCGATCTCATAACAAGCTGTTCTAAGGTTCCACATCACTGAATCATTTAAGCGTTCACTAATAATGAGTTGTAATCTCATAATAAGCTATTCTGAGGTTCCACATCACTGAATCAATCACCCATTCGCTAATAATGAGTTATAATCTCATAACAAGCCATTCTGAGGTTCAAAATCGCCGAATCAGTCAACCATTCATTGATAATGAGTTGTAATCTCATAACAAGCCATTCTGAGGTTCTACATCACTGAATCGGTCAACTGTACATTGATAATGAGCTGTAATCTCATAACAAGTCATTCTGAGGTTCCACATCCCTGAATCGGTCAACCGTTCACTAATAATGAGTTGTAATCTAATAACAAGCAACTCTGAGGTTCCACATCACCAAATCAGTCAACCATACATTAATAATGAGTTGTAATCTCATAACAAGTCATTCTGAGGTTCCACATCATCGAATCGGTCAACCGTACATTGATAATGAGTTGCAATCTCATAATAAGCCATTCCGAGGTTCCACATCGCCGAATTGGTCAACCGTTCAATGATAATGAGTTGTATTCTCATAACAAGCCATTCTGAGCTTCCACATCGCCAAATCGGTCAACCGTTTGATGATAATAAGTTGTAATCTCATAACAAGCCATTCTAAGGTTCCACATCACCAAATCAGTCAACCGTTTGATAATAATAAGTTGTAATCTCATAACAAGCTATTTTAAGGTTCCACATCGCCGAATCGGTCAAGTGTTTGATGATAATGAGTTGTAATCTCATAACAAGTTGTTCTGAGGTTCCACAGCGCCGAATCGGTCAACCATACATTGATAATAAGCTTTAATCTAATAACAAGCTGTTCTTAGGTTCCACATCACCGAATTGGTCAACCATTCATTTATAATGAGTTGCAATCTTATAACAAGTCATTCTGAGGTTCTACATCGCCGAATCAATCAACCATTCACTGATAATGAGTTGTAATTTCATAACAAGCTATTTTGATGTTCCACATCGCCGAAACGGTTAACTGTTTGCTGATAACAAGTTGTAATCTCATAACAAGCTGTTCTGAGGTTCCACATCACCAAATCGGTCAACCGTTCACTGATAATGAGCTGTAATCTCATAACAAGCTGTTATGAGGTTCCACATTGCTGAATCGGTCAATCATTCGCTAATAATGAGTTTTAATCTCATAACAAGCCATTCTGAGGTTCCACATTGCTGAATCGGTCGATCATTTGTTGATAATGAGTTGTAATCTCATAACAAGCCATTCTAAGGTTCCTCATTTCCGAATCGGTCAGCCATTCGCTGATAATGAGTTGTAATTTCATAACATGCCATTCTGAGGTTCCACATTGCCGAATTGGTCAACCGTACATTGATAATGAGTTGTAATCTCATAACAAGTCGTTCTGAGGTTACACATTGCCGAATGGGTCAACTGCACATTAATAATGAGCTATAATCTCATAACAAGCCATTCTGAGGTTCCACATTGCTGAATCGGTCAACCATTCATTGATAATGAGTTGTAATCTCATAACAAGTCGTTATGAGGTTCCACATCGCCGAATCGGTCAACCGTTCACTGATAATGAGTTGTAATCTCATAACAAACTGTTCTAGGGTTCCAAATCACTGAATCGGTCAACCATTCACTGATAATGAGTTGTAATCTCATAACAAGCTATTCTGAGGTTCCACATCACCGAATTGATCAACCGTTCACTGATAATGAGTTGTAATCTCATAACAAGCCATTCTGAGGTTCTACATTGCTGAATCGATCAACCGTACATTGATAACAAGCTGCAATCTCATAGCAAGTCATTCTAAGGTTCCACATCGCCGAATCAGTCAACCGTTCGCTGATAATGAGTTGTAATCTCATAACAAGTCATTCTGAGGTTCGATATCACTGAATCAGTCAAACGTTCACTGATAATCAGCTGTAATCTCATAACAAGGTGTTCTAAGGTTCCACATCGCCGAATTGATCAACTATTCGCTGATAATGAGCTATAATCTGATAATAAGCTATTCTAAGATTCCACATCACTGAATCGATCAATCATTCACTGATAATGAGTTGTAATCTCATAATAAGCCATTCTAAGGTTCCACATTGCTAAATAGGTCAACCGTTCACTGAAAATGAGTTGTAATCTCATAACAAGCCTTTTTGAGGTTCCACATCTTTGAATCGGTGAATTATACATTGATAATGAGCTGTAATCTCATAAAAAGCCATTCTGAGGTTCCACATCATCGAATCGGTCAACCGTTCATTGATAATGAGCTACAATCTCATAACAAGTCATTTTGAGGTTCCACATCACCGAATCGATCAACCATTCACTGATAATGAGTTGTAATCTCATAACAAGCTATTCTGAGGTTCCACATCACTGAATCAATCAACCATTCACTGATAATGAGTTGTAATCTCATAACAAGCCGTTCTAAGGTTCCACATCACCAAATTGGTTAACCATTCGCTGATAATGAGCTATAATCTCATAACAAGCTATTCTGAGGTTCCACATCACCAAATCGGTCAACCATTCGCTGATAATAAGCTGGAATCTAATAACAAGCTATTCTAATGTTTCACATCGCCAAATTGGTCAACCGTTCGCTGTTAATGAGTTGTAATCTCATAACAAGTCACTCTGAGGTTCCACATTGCCGAATCAGTCAACCGTTCACTGATAATCAGCTATAATCTCATAACAAGCTATTTTGAGGTTCCACATCGCCAAATCAGCCAACCATTCACTGATAATGAGCTATAATCTCATAACAAGTTGTTCTAAGGTTCCATATCACTGAATCGGTCAATCATTCACTGATAATGAGTTGTAATCTCATAACAAGTTGTTCTGAGGTTCCACATCCCCGAATTAGTCAACTGTTCGATGATAATGAGTTATAATCTCATAACAAGCCATTCTGAGGTTCCACATCGCCGAACCATTCAACTATTTGCTAATAATGAGCTATAATCTCATAACAATCTATTCTGAGGTTCCAAATCGCCGAATTAGTCAACCATTCACTGATAATGAGATACAATCTCATAACAAGTTGTTCTGAGGTTCCACATCGCTGAATCAGTCAATTGTTCACTGATAATGAGTTGTAATCTCATAACAAGCTGTTCTAAGGTTCCACAATGCCGAATCGGTCAACTGTTTGCTGATAACAAGTTGTAATCTCATAACAAGTTATTCTGAGGTTCCACATCACCGAATCGGTCAACCGTACATTGATAATGAGCTATAATCTCATAACAAACCGTTCTGAGGTTCCACATTGCTGAATCGGTCAACCGTTCATTGATAATGAGCTATAATCTAATAACAAGTCATTCTAAGGTTCCACATCACTGAATCAGTCAACCATTCACTGATAATGAGTTGTAATCTCATAACAAGCTGTTCTAAGGTTCCACATTACAAAATCGGTCAATCATTCGCTGATAATGAGTTGTAATCTCATAAAAAGCCGTTCTAAGGTTCCACATCACTGAATCGGTCAACCGTTTGATGATACTGAGTTGTAATCTCATAACAAGCTATTCTGAGCTTCCACATCGCTGAATCGGTCAACCATTCAATGATAATGAGTTGTAATCTTATAACAAGCCATTCTGAGGTTCCACATCACTGAATCAGTCAACCATACATTGATAATGAGTTGTAATCTCACAACAAGTCATTCTAAGGTTCCACATCACTGAATCGGTCAACTATACATTGATAATGAGCTACAATCTCATAAAAAGTCATTCTGAGGTTCCACATCACCGAATTAGTCAACCGTTTGCTGATAATGAGTTGTAATCTCATAACAAGTTGTTCTGAGGTTCCACATTGTCGAATCGGTCAACCGTTCACTGATAATGAGTTGTAATCTCATAACAAGCTGTTCTAGTGTTCCACATCACCAAATCGATCAATCGTTCATTGATAATGAGTTATAATCTCATAACAAGCTATTTTGAGGTTCCACATCACCAAATTGGTCAATTCTACATTGATAATGAGCTGCAATCTCATAACAAGTTGTTCTGAGGTTCCACATCGCCGAATTGGTCAACCGTTAGATGATAATGAGCTGCAATCTCATAACAAGTTGTTCTGAGGTTCCACATCACTGAATCAATCAACCGTTTGCTGATAATGAGTTATAATCTCATAACAAGCCATTTTGAGGTTCCACATTGCCAAATCGGTCAACTATTCACTGATAATGAGTTATAATCTCATAATAAGCCATTCTGAGGTTCCACATCGCCAAATCAGTCAATCGTTCACTGATAATGAACTGTAATCTCATAACAAGCTATTTTGATGTTCCACATCACCGAATCGGTCAACTATTCGATGATAATGAGCTACAATCTCATAACAAGCTATTCTGAGGTTCCACATCACTAAACTGGTCAACTGTTTGATGATAATGAGTTGTAATCTCATAACAAGCCATTCTGAGGTTCCACATCGCCGAATCGGTCAATCATACATTGATAATGAGTTGTAATCTCATAAGAAGCTATTCTGAGGTTCCACATAAACGAATTGGTCAACCGTTTGATGATAATGAGCTGCAATCTCATAACAAGCTATTCTGAGGTTCCACATCACCGAATCTATCAACCGTTTGATGATAATGAGTTGCAATCTCATAACAAGCTGTTCTGAGGTTGCACATTGCCGAATCGGTCAACTATTCAATGATAATGAGTTGTAATCTCACAACAAGCCGTTCTAAGGTTTCACATCACCGAATTGGTCAACCGTTTGATGATAATGAGTTGTAATCTCATAACAAGCCGTTCTAAGGTTTCACATCACCGAATCAGTCAACCGTTCGCTGATAATGAGTTGTAATGTCATAACAAGCCATTCTGAGGTTCCACATTGTCGAATCGCTTAACCGTTCGATGATAATGAGTTGCAATCTCATAACAAGTTGTTTTGAGGTTCCACATCACCAAATTGGTCAACTGTTTGATGATAATGAGTTGTAATCTCATAACAAGTTATTCTGAGGTTCCACATTGCTGAATCGGTCAACCATTCGATGATAATGAGCTACAATCTCATAACAAGCTATTCTGAGGTTTGACATCACTGAATCAGTCAATCGTTCGATGATAATGAGTTGTAATCTCATAAAAAGCCATTCTGAGGTTCCACATCACCCAATCGGTAAATCATTCGATGATAATGAGTTGCAATGTCATAACAAGCTATTTTGAGGTTCAACATCACTGAATCAGTCAATCATTCGATGATAATGAGCTATAATCTCATAACAAGCTATTTTGAGGTTTCACATCGCCGAATCGGTCAACCATTTGATGATAATGAGTTGTAATCTCATAACAAGCCATTTTGAGGTTCCACATCGCCGAATATGTCAACCGTTCGATGATAATGAGTTGTAATTGCATAACAAGCTATTCTGAGGTTCCACATCACTGAATCGGTCAACCATTTGATGATAATGAGTTGTAATCTCATAACAAGCCATTCTAAGGTTGTACAGCACCGAATCGGTCAACCATTCGCTGATAATGAGTTGTAATCTCATAACAAGTCGTTCTGAGGTTCCACATCGCCGAATTGGTCAACCGTTCAATGATAATGAGTTGCAATCTCATAACAAGCTATTCTGAGGTTCCACATCACCAAATCGGTCAACCATTCTATGATAATGAGGTGTAATCTCATAACAAGCCATTCTGATGTTCCACATCGCTGAATTGGTCAACTGTACATTGATAATGAGATGCAATCTCATAACAAGCTGTTTTGAGGTTCCACATCGCCAAATCAGTCAACCATTTGATGATAATGAGTTGTAATTTCATAACAAGCGATTCTGGGGTTCCACATCGCCGAATCGGTCAACCGTACATTGATAATGAGCTGCAATCTTATAACAAGCCATTATGAGGTTCCACGTCACTGAATCGATCAACCGTTCGCTGATAATGAGCTGCAATCTCATAACAAGCTGTTCTGAGGTTCCACATCACTGAATCAGTCTACCGTTCACTGATAATGAGTTGTAATCTCATAACAAGCCATTCTAAGGTTCCACATCGCCGAATCAGTTAACCTTTCACTGATAATGAGATGTAATCTTATAACAAGCTATTTTGAGGTTCCACATCATCGAATCGGTCAACCATACATTAATAATGAGCTACAATCTCATAACAAGCCATTCTGAGGTTCCATATCACTGAATCGGTCAACCGTTTGATGATAATGAGCTGCAATCTCATAATAAGCTTTTTTGAGGTTCCACATCATCGAATCGATCAACTGTTCAATGATAATGAGTTGTAATCTCATAACAAGGTGTTGTGAGGTTCCACATCCTTGAATCGGTCAACCGTTCAATGATAATGAGCAGCAAATCTCATAACAAGCCGTTCTGAGGTTCCACATTGCCAAATCGGTCAACCGTTTAATGATAATGAGCTACAATCTCATAACAAGCTATTTTGAGTTTCCACATTGCCGAATTGGTCAACCATTCGATGATAATGAGTTGTAATCTCATAACAACCCATTTTGAGGTTCCACATCGCCCAATCGGTCAACCATTCGATGATAATGAGTTGTAATCTCATAACAAGCCGTTCTGAGGTTCCACATCACCAAATTGTTTAACCGTATATTAATAATGAGTTGTAATCTCATAACAAGCTATTCTGAGGTTCCACATCACCGACTCAGTCAACCGTTCGATGATAATGAGATACAATCTCATAAAAAGCCATTCTGAGGTTCTACATCACTGAATCAGTCAACCGTTCGATGATAATGAGTTATAATTTCATAACAAGCTATTCTGAGGTTCCACATCGCCAAATCGGTCAACCGTTCACTAATAATGAGCTGTAATCTCATAACAAGCCATTCTGAGGTTCCACATCACCAAATCGGTCAACCATTTGATGATAATGAGTTGTAATCTCATAACAAGCTATTCTGAGGTTCCACATCACTGAATCGATCAACTGTTCGATGATAATGAGCTGCAATTGCATAACAAGCTATTCTGAGGTTCCACATCACCGAATCGGTCAACCGTTTGATGATAATGAGTTGTAATCTCATAACAAGCCATTCTGAGGTTCTACATCATTGAATTAATCAACCATTCATTGATAATGTGTTGTAATCTCATAACAAGCTGTTCTAAGGTTCCACATCGCCGAATCAGTCAACCGTTTGCTAATAATGAGTTGTAATCTTATAACAAGCCATTCTGAGGTTCTACATCACTGAATCGGTCAACTATTCGATGATAATGAGTTGCAATCTCATAACAAGCTATTCTGAGGTTCCACATCGCCGAATTGGTCAACCGTTTGATGATAATGAGTTATAATCTCATAAGAAGCCATTCTAAGGTTCCACATCGCCGAATCGATCAAGTGTACATTGATAATGAGTTGCAATCTCATAACAAGCCATTCTGAGGTTCCTAATTGCCAAATCGATCAACCGTTCGATGATAATGAGTTTTAATCTCATAACAAGCCGTTCTAAGGTTCCACATCACCGAATCGGTCAACCGTACATTGATAATGAGTTGCAATCTCATAACAAGCTATTCTAAGTTTCCACATCACTGAATTGGTCAATCGTTCATTGATAATGAGCTATAATCTCATAACAAGCTGTTCTAAGGTTCCACATCACTAAATCAGTCAACCATACATTGATAATGAGTTGTAATCTCATAACAAGCTGCTCTGAGGTTCCACATCACCAAATTGGTCAATCGTTCGATGATAATGAGCTACAATCTCATAATAAGCTATTCTGAGGTTCTACATTGTCAAATCGGTCAACCATTCAATGATAATGAGTTTTAATCTCATAACAAGCCATTCTGAGGTTCTACATCACTGAATCAGTCAACCATTTGATGATAATGAGTTGCAATCTCATAACAAGTCATCTTGAGGTTCCACATCACCAAATTAGTCAACTGTTCAATGATAATGAGCTACAATCTCATAACAAGCTATTTTGAGTTTCCACATCACCAAATCGGTCAACCGTTTGATGATAATGAGTTTTAATCTCATAACAAGCTATTTTGAGGTTCCACATCGCCGAATCAGTCAACCGTTCGATGATAATGAGTTGTAATCTGATAACAAGCTGTTCTGAGGTTCCAGATTGTCAAATCGGTCAACTGTTCACTGATAATGAGTTGTAATCTCATAACAAGCCATTTTAAGGTTCCACATCGCCAAATCGGTCAACCGATCGATGATAATGAGCTGCAATCTCATAACAAGCTATTTTGAGCTTCCACGTCACCGAATCGGTCAACCGTTCAATGATAATGAGTTGTAATCTCATAACAAGCCATTCTGAGGTTCCACATCACCGAATCGGTCAACCGTACATTGATAATGAGCTACAAACTCATAAAAAGCCATTCTAAGGTTCCACATCACCAAATCGGTCAACCATTTGATGATAATGAGTTGTAATCTCACAACAAGCTGTCTTGATGTTCCACATCGCCAAATCGGTCAATCGTTCAATGATAATGAGCTGTAATCTCATAACAAGCCGTCTTGAGGTTCCACATCACCGAATCGGTGAACCGTTCACTGATAATGATTTGTAATCTCATAACAAGCTATTCTAAGGTTCCACATCACTGAATTGGTCAATCGTTCGATGATAATGAGCTGCAATCTCATAACAAGCTGTTCAGAGGTTCCACATCGCCAAATCGGTCAACCGTTCCATGATAATGAGTTGTAATCTCATAACAAGCCATTTTGAGGTTCCACATCACTGAATCGGTCAACCGTTTGCTGCTAATGAGCTCCAATCTCATAACAAGCTATTCTAAGGTTCCATATTACCGAATCGGTCAACCGTTTGCTGATAATGAGCTGCAATGTCATAACAAGCTATTCTTAGGCTCCACATCACCGAATTGGTCAACTATACATTGATAATGAGCAGCAATCTCATAACAAGCCATGCTGAGGTTCCACATCACTGAATCGGTCAACCATTCGCTGATAATGAGCTACAATCTCATAAAAAGTTGTTCTGAGTTTCCACATCACCAAATTGGTCAATCATTTGCTGATAATGAGTTGTAATCTCATAACAAGCTGTTTTGAGGTTCCACATTGCCGAATCGGTCAACCGTTCACTGATAATGAGCTATAATCTCATAACAATCCGTTCTGAGGTTCCACATCACTGAATCGGTCAATCGTACATTGATAATGAGTTGTAATCTCATAACAAGCTGTTCTGAGGTTCTACATCACCAAATCGGTCAACCGTTCGATGATAATAAGCTGCAATCTCATAACAAGGTATTCTGAGGTTCCACATCACCGAATTGGTCAACCATTCGATGATAATGAGTTGTAATCTCATAATAAGCCATTCTGAGGCTCCACATCGCCGAATCGGTCAACCGTTCAATGATAATGAGTTACAATCTCATAACAAGCCCTTCTGAGGTTCCACATTGCCGAATCGGTCAACCATTCGATGATAATGAGCTATAATGTCATAACAAACTGTTTTGAGGTTCCACATCGCCGAATCAGTCAACCATTCAATAATAATGAGTTGTAATCTCATAATAAGCCATTCTAAGGTTCCACATCACCAAATTGGTCAACTATTTGATGATAATAAGTTGTAATCTCATAACAAGCCATTTTGAGGTTCTACATCATCGAATAAGTCAACCATTCAATGATAATGAGTTTTAATCTCATAATAAGCTATTCTAAGGTTCCACATCACTGAATTGGTCAACCATCCACTCCTAATGAGCTACAATCTCATAACAAGTTGTTCTAAGGTTCCACATCGCTGAATCAGTCAACCGTTCACTGATAATGAGTTGCAATCTCATAACAAGCCGTTCTGAGGTTCCACATCGCCAAATTAGTCAACCGTTCACTAATAATGAGCTACAATCTCATAAAAACCTATTCAGAGGTTCCACATTGCCGAATTGGTCAATCGTTTAATGATAATGAGTTGTAATCTCATAACAAGCCATTCTGAGGTTCCACATCGCCAAATCGGTCAACCGTTTGATGATAATGAGTTGTAATCTCATAACAAGCCATTCTGAGGTTCCACATTGCCAAATCAGTCAACCGTTCGATGATAATGAGCTATAATCTCATAACAAGTTGTTCTGAGGTTCCACATCACCGAATAGGTCAACCGTACATTGATAATGACCTGCAATGTCATAACAATCCGTTCTGACGTTCCACATTGCCGAATCGGTCAACCGTTTTGATGATAATGAGTTGTAATCTCATAATAAGCCATTCTAAGGTTCGACATCAGTGAATCGATCAATCATTCGATGATAATGAGTTGTAATCTCATAATAAGCCATTCTGAGGTTCCACATCGCTGAATCAGTCAATCATTCGATGATAATGAGATGCAATCTTATAACAAGCTATTCTGAGGTTCCACATCACTGAATCGGTCAACCGTTTGATGATAATGAGTTGTAACCTCATAACAAGCCATTTTGAAGTTCCACATCACTGAATCGGTCAACCATTCGATGATAATAAGCTTCAATCTCATAACAAGCTATTTTGAGGTTCCACATCACCGAATCGGTCAACCGTACATTGATAATGAGCTGCAATCTCATAACAAGCTGTTCTGAGGTTCCACATCATCAAATTGGTCAACCGTTCGACGATAATGAGTTATAATCTCATAACAAGCCATTCTGAGGTTCCACATCACTGAATCGGTCAACCGTTCAATGATAATGAGTTATAATCTCATGACAAGTTGTTCTGAGGTTCCACATCGCCGAATCGGTCAACCATTTGATGATAATGAGTTGCAATCTCATAACAAGTTGTTTTGAGGTTCCACATCACCGAATCGGTCAACCATTCGATGATAATGAGTTGTAATCTCATAACAAGCCATTTTGAGGTTCTACATCGCCGAATCGGTCAACCGTTTGATGATAATGAGTTGCAATCTCATAACAAGCCATTCTGAGGTTCCACATCACCGAATTGATCAATTGTTCAATGATAATGAGCTGCAATCTCATAACAAGCTATTCCGAGGTTCCACATCATGAAATCGGTCAACCATTCGATGATAATGAGCTGCAATCTTATAACAAGCTATTTTGAGGTTCCACATCGCCAAATCGGTCAACCGTACATTGATAATGAGCTATAATCTCATAACAAGCCATTCTGAGGTTCCACATCACTGAATCTGTCAACCATTTTATGATAATGAGTTTTAATCTCATAAGAAGCCATTCTGAGGTTCCACATCGTTGAATCAATCAACCGTTCGATGATAATGAGTTGTAATGTCATAACAAGCCATTCTAATGTTCCACATTGCCAAATTAGTCAACCATTCGCTGATAATGAGTTGCAATCTCATAACAAGCTATTTTGAGGTTCCACATCACCGAATCGGTCAACCATTCAATGATAATGAGCTGTAATGTCATAACAAGCTATTCTGAGGTTCTACATTGCCAAATTGATCAACCGTTCAATGATAATGAGTTGTAATCTTATAACAAGCCATTCTGAGGTTTGACATCGCCGAATCGGTCAACCGTTCGATGATAATGAGTTGCAATCTCATAACAAGCCATTCTGAGGTTCCACATCACTAAATCGGTCAACCATTTGATGGTAATGAGCTACAATCTCATAACAAGCTATTCTAAGGTTTCACATCGCCAAATCAGTCAAGGGTTCGATGATAATGAGCTACAATCTCATAACAAGTTGTTTTGAGGTTTAACATCGCTAAATCAGTCAACCATTCGGTGATAATGAGTTGTAATCTCATAAAAAGCTATTCTGAGGTTCCACATCATCAAATCAGTCAACCGTTCGATGATAATGTGCTACAATCTCATAACAAGCTGTTCTAAGGTTCCACATCACTGAATCAGTCAACTGTTCGATGATAATGAGTTGTGATCTCATAACAAGCCATTCTGAGGTTCCACATCACCGAATCAGTCAACCGTTCGATGATAATGAGCTGCAATCTCATAACAAGCCATTCTGAGGTTCCACATCACCAAATCGGTCAACCATTTGATGATAATGATTTGTAATCTCATAACAACCCATTCTGAGGTTCCACATCGCCAAATCGGTCAACCGTTTGATGATAACGAGTTGTAATCTCATAACAAGCCATTCTAAGATTCCACATTGCTGAATCGGTCAACCGTTCACTGATAATGAGTTACAATCTCATAAAAAGCTATTCTAGGGTTCCACATCGCTGAATCAGTCAACTGTTTGATGATAATGAGCTTCAATCTCATAACAAGCTGTTCTGAGGTTCCACATCGCCGAATCGGTCAACCGTTCGATGATAACGAGTTGTAATCTTATAACAAGCCATTCTGAGATTCCACATCGCTGAATCGGTCAATCATTCACTGATAATGAGTTGTAATCTCATAACAAGCCATTCTGAGGTTCCACATTGTCGAATCAATCAACCATTCGATGATAATGAGTTGTAATCTCATAACAAGTCATTCTGAGGTTCCACATCACCGAATCGGTCAACCGTTCACTGTTAATGAGTTGTAACCCATAATAAGCCATTCTAAGGTTCCACATCGCGGAATCAGTCAACCCTTCGTTGATAATGAGTTGTAATCTCATAACAAGCTATTCTGAGGTTCCACATCACTGAATCAGTCAACCGTTCACCGATAATGAGCTGTAATCTCATAACAAGCCATTTTGAGGTTCCACATCACCAAATCGGTCAACCATTAATTGACAATGAGTTGTAATCTCATAACAAGCTATTCTGACATTCCACTCACTGAATTGGTCAACCCTTCATTGATAATGAGTTATAATCTCATAACAAGCCATTCTGAGGTTCCACATCACTGAATCAGTCAACCATTCACTGATAATCAGCTGTAATCTCATAACAAGCTATTCTGAGGTTCCACATCACTGAATCGGTCAACCGTTCGCTGATAATGAGCTGTAATCTCATAACAAGCTATTCTAAGGTTCCATATCACTGTATCGGTCAATCATTCACTGATAATGAGTTTCAATCTCATCAGAAGTTATTCTAAGGTTCCACATCGCCGAATCGGTCAACCATTCATTGATAATGAGTTGTAATCTCATAACAAGCCATTTTGAGGTTCCACATCACCAAATTGGTCAACTGTTCACTGGAAATGAGCTATAATCACATAACAAGTTGTTCTGAGGTTCCACATTGCCAAAGTGGTCAACCGTTCACTGATAATGAGCTGCAATCTCATAACAAGCTGTTCTGAGGTTCCACATCACTGACTCAATCAACTATACATTGATAATGAGTTGTAATCTCATAACAAGCCATTCTGAGGTTCCACATCGCCAAATCAGTCAACCGTTCACTGACAATGAGTTGTAATCTCATAACAAGCCATTTTGAGGTTTCACATCGCTGAATCAGTCAACCGTACATTGATAATCAGTTGTAATCTCATAACAAGCCATTCTGAGGTTCTACATCAGTGAATTAGTGAATCATTCATTGATAATGTGCTACAATCTCATAACAAGTCATTCTAAGGTTCCACATCGCTGAATCGGTCAACCGTTCACTGATAATGAGTTATAATCTCATAACAAGCCATTCTGAGGTTCCACATTGCCGAATTGATCAACCATTCACTGATAATGAGTTGTAATCTCATAACAAGCCATTCTGAGGTTCCACATCCCCGAATCGCTCAACCGTTCATTGATAATGAGTTGTAATTTCATAACAAGCTATTCTAAGGTTCTACATCGCTGAATCGGTCAACTGTACATTGATAATGAGCTACAATCTCATAACAAGTCATTCTGAGGTTCCATATCACCGAATCGGTCAACCATTCAGTGATAATGAGTTTTAATCTTATAGCAAGCCATTCTGAGGTTTCACATCGCTGAATTGGTCAACCGTACATTGATAATGAGTTATAATCTCATAAGAAGCCATTCTGAGGTTCCACATCACCGAATCGGTCAACCGTACATTGATAATGAGCTATAATCTCATAACAAGCCATTCTGAGGTTCCACATCACTGAATCGGTCAACTGTTCGATGATAATGAGTTGTATTCTCATAACAAGCCCTTCTTAGGTTCCACATCGCTGAATCGGTACACCATTCGATGATAATGAGTTGTAATCTCATAACAAGCTATTTTGAAGTTCCACATTGCCAAATTGGTCAACCATACATTGATAATGAGCTTTAATCTCATAATAAGCCATTCCAAGGTTTCACATCACCGAATCGGTTAGCCGTTCATTGATAATAAGTTGCAATCTCATAACAAGTCATTCTGAGGTTCCACATCACCAAATTGGTCAACCATTCACTAATAATGACTTATAATCTCATAACAAGCTATTCTGAGGTTCCACATCGCTAAAACGGTCAACCGTTTGCTGATAATGAGTTGTAATCTCATAACAAGCTATTATGAGGTTCCACATCACCGAATTAGTCAATTGTTCACTGATAATGAGTTGCAATCTCATAAGAAGCTATTCTAAGGTTCCACATTGCTGAATCGGTCAACTATTTACTGATAATGAGTTTTAATCTCATAACAAGCTATTTTAAGGTTCCACATCGCTGAATCGGTCAATCATTCGCTAATAATGAGTTGTAATCTCATAACAAGCTATTCTGAGGTTTCACATCGCTGAATAAGTTAACCGTTCACTGATAATGAGTTGTAATCTCATAACAAGCCATTCTAAGGTTTCACATCACCGAATCGGTCAATCGTACATTGATAATGAGTTGTAATCTCATAACAAGTCATTCTGAGGTTCCACATCACCGAATGGGTCAACTGTACATTGATAATGAGCTACAATCTCATAACAAGCCATTTTGAGGTTCCACATCGCTGAATTGGTCAACCGTTCGCTGATAATGAGTTGTAATCTCATAACAAGCCATTCTAAGGTTTTACATCACTGAATCGATCAACTATTTGATGATAATGAGTTGTAATCTCATAACAAGCCCTTCTGAGGTTCCACATCGCCAAATTGGTCAACTGTTGATTGATAATGAACTATAATCTCATAACAAGCCATTCTGAGGTTCTACATTGCCGAATTGGTCAAGTGTACATTGATAATGAGCTACAATCTCATAGCAAGTCATTCTAAGGTTCTACATCACCGAATCCGTCAACCGTTCATTGATAATGAGTTGTAATCTCATAACAAGTCATTCTAAGGTTCCACATTGCCGAATCAGTCAAATGTTCACTGATAATCAGCTGTAATCTCATAATAAGCTGTTCTGAGGTTCCACATCACCGAATCGGTCAACCGTTCGCTGATAATGAGCTGTAATCTGATAACAAGCTGTTCTGAGGTTTGACATCACCGAATTGATCAATCATTCACTGATAATGAGTTGTAATCTCATAACAAGCCATTCTAAGGTCCCACATCGCCAAATCGGTCAATCATTCACTGATAATGAGTTGTAATCTCATAACAAGCCTTTCTGAGGTTCCACATCTTTGAATTGGTCAATCATTCACTTATAATGAGTTGTAATCTTATAACAAGCCATTCTGAGGTTCCATAATGCCGAATCAGTCAACCGTTCATTGATAATGAGCTACAATCTCACAAGTCATTCTGAGGTTCCACATCACCGAATCATTCAACCGTTCACTGATAATGAGTTGTAATTTTATAACAAGCAGTTCTAAGGTTCCACATCACTGAATCAGTCAATCATTCACTGATAATGAGTTGTAATCTCATAACAAGCTGTTCTGAGGTTCCACATCACCGAATCGGTCAACCATTCACTGATAATGAGCTGTAATCTCATAACAAGCTGTTCTGAGGTTCCACATCGCCGAATCGGTCAACCGTTCACTAATAATAAGAGACAATCTCATAACAAGATATTCTAAGGTTCCACATCGCCAAATTGGTCAATTATTCACTGATAATGAGTTGTAATCTCATAACAAGCCGTTCTGAGGTTCCACATTGCCAAATCGGTCAACCGTTCACTGATAATGAGTTATAATCTCATAACAAGCCATTCTGAGGTTCCACATTGCCAAATCACTCAACCGTACATTGATAATGAGCTATAATCTCATAACAATCCATTCTAAGGTTCCACATCACCGAATCGGTCAACCATTCATTGATAATGAGCTACAATCTCATAACAAGTCGTTCTAAGGTCCTACATTGCTGAATCGATCAACCATTAGCTGATAATGAGTTGTAACCTCATAACAAGTCGCTCTGAGGTTTCACATCACCAAATCAATCAACCGTTCACTGATAATCATCTATAACCTCATAACAAGCTATTTTTATGTTCCACATTGCCAAATCAGTCAACCATTCACTGATAATGAGCTATAATCTCATAACAAGCTATTTTGAAGTTTCACATAATCTCGTAATAAGTCATTCTGAGGTTCCACATTGCCGAATCGGTCAACTATACATTGATAATGAGCATTAATCTCATAACAAGCTATTCTGAGGTTTCACATCACTGAATCAGTCAACCATTCATTGATAATGAGCTACAATCTCATAACAAGTCATTCTGAGGTTCTACATCACCGAATCGATCAACTGTTCGATGATAATGAGTTGTAATCTCATAACAAGATATTCTAAGGTTCCACATCACTGAATCAGTCAACCATTCACTAATAATGAGCTATAATCTCATAACAAGCTGTTCTGAGGTTCCACATCGCCGAATCAGTCAACTGTTCACTGATAATGAGTTGCAATATCATAAAAAGTTGTTCTGAGGTTCCACATTGCCGAATCAGTCAATCATTCACTGATAATGAGTTGTAATCTCATAACAAGCCATTCTGAGGTTCCACATCGCCGAATCGGTCAACCATTCAATGATAATGAGTTGTAATCTTATAACAAGCCATTTAGAGGTTCCACATCACTGAATCAGTCAACCGTACATTGATAATGAGCTGTAACCTCATAACAAGCTGTTCTAAGGTTCCACATTTCCGAATCAGACAACCATTTATTGATAATGAGCTGCAATCTCATAACAAGTCATTCTAAGGTTCCACATCACCGAATCAGTCAACTATTCATTGATAATAAGTTGTAATCTCATAATAAGCTATTCTGAGGTTGCACATCACCGAATCGATCAACCTTTCACTGATAATAAGTTGTAATCTCATAATAAGTCATTCTGAGGTTCCACATCACTGAATCAGTCAACCGTTTAATGATAATGAGCTGCAATCTCATAACAAGCTATTCTGAGCTTCCACATCGCCAAATCGGTCAACCATTTGATGATAATGAGTTGTAATCTCATAACAAGCCATTCTAAGGTTCCACATCGCCGAATCAGTCAACCGTACATTGCTAATGAGTTGTAATCTCATAACAAGCCATTCTGAGATTTCACATTGCTGAATCGGTCAACCGTACATTGATAATGAGCTGCAATCTCATAACAAGTCATTCTGAGGTTCCACATCACCAAATTGGTCAACCATTCACTGATAATAACTTGTAATCTCATAACAAGTTGTTCTGAGGTTCCACATCGCCAAATCGGTCAATCGGTCACCGATAATGAGTTGTAATCTCATAACAAGCCATTCTAAGGTTCCACATCGCCGAATCGGTCAACCGTTCACTGATAATGAGTTGTAATCTCATAACAAGCTATTTTGAGGTTCCACATATCTGAATCAGTCAACTGTACATTGATAATGAGCTGCAATCTCATAACAAGCTGTTTTGAGGTTCCACATCGCCGAATCGGTCAACCGTTCAATGATAATGAGCTACAATCTCATAACAAGCTATTCTGAGGTTCCACATCACTGAATTGGTCAACCATTTGCTGATAATGAGTTATAATCTCTCAATAAGCCATTCTGAGGTTCCACATTACCGAATCGGTCAACCATTTGCTGATAATGAGTTGTAATCTCATAACAAGCCATTTTGAGGTTCCATATTGCCAAATCGGTTAATCATTCACTGATAATGAGCTGTAATCTCATAACAAGCTTTTTTGATATTCCACATCACTGAATCGGTCAACCATTTGATGATAATGAGCTGTAATCTCATAACAAGCTATTCTAAGGTTCCACATCACTGACTCGATCAACCATTCAATGATAATGAGTTGTAATCTCATAACAAGCTATTCTGAGGTTCTACATCGCTGAATCGATCAACCGTTCCCTAATAATGAGTTGTAATCTCATAACAAGCCATTCTGAGGTTCCATATCACCGAATCGGTCATCCGTTCACTGATAATGAGTTGTAATCTCATAACAAGCCATTCTAAGGTTTCACATTGCCAAATCGGTCAACCGTTCGACGATAATGAGTTGCAATCTCATAACAAGCTATTCTAAGTTTCCACATCGCTGAATCGGTCAACCGTTTGATGATAATGAGTTGTAATCTCATAATAAGCTATTCTGAGGTTCCACATTGGCAAATCGGTCAACCGTACATTGATAATGAGCTACAATCTCATAACAAGCCATTCTGATGATCCACATCGCCAAATCAGTCAACCATTCGATGATAATGAGCTCTAATATCATAACAAGCCATTCTGAGGTTCAATATCACCAAATTAGTCAACCGTTTGATGATAATGAGTTGTAATCTCATAACAAGCCATTCTGAGGTTCCACATCGCCAGATCGGTCAACCATTCGATAATAATGAGTTGTAATTTCATAACAAGCCATTCTAAGGTTTCACATCTTTGAATCGGTCAACCGTTCACTGATAATGAGTTGCAATCTCATAACAAGCTGTTGTGAGGTTTGACATCGCCAAATCTGTCAACCGTTCACTAATAATGAGTTGCAATCTCATAACAAGCTCTTCTAAAGTTCCACATCACCGAATTGGTCAACCGTTCGATGATAATGAGTTGTAATCTCATAACAAGCTGTTCTGAGGTTCCACATCACCGAATCAGTTAACCGTTCGTTGATAATGAGCTGTAATCTCATAACAAGCTATTCTAAGGTTCCACATCACCGAATCGGTCAACCATACATTGATAATGAGCTGCAATCTCATAACAAGCCATTCTAAAGTTCCACATCACTGAATCAGTCAACCATTCGATGATAATGAGTTGTAATCTCGTAACAAGTTGTTATGAGGTTCCACATTGCCGAATCGGTCAACCATTCGATTATAATGAGTTGTAATCTCATAACAAGTCATTTTGAGGTTCCACATCACCGAATCGATCAACCATTTGATCATAATGAGTTGTAATCTCATAACAAGCCATTCTGAGGTTCCACATCACCGAATCAGTCAATCGTTCATTGATAATGAGTTGTAATCTCATAACAAGTCATTCTTAGGTTCCACATCGCCGAATCGGACAACCGTATATTGATAAAGAGTTGTAATATCATAACAAGCCATTCTGAGGTTCCACATCACTGAATCAGTCAACCATTCACTGATAATGAGCTACAATCTCATAACAAGCTGTTCTGAGGTTCCACATCAACGAATCAGTCAACTGTTCGCTAATAATGAGCTGCAATCTCATAACAAGCTGTTCTTAGGTTCCACATCGCTGAATCGATCAACCGTTCAATGATAATGAGTTGTAATCTCATAAGAAGCTATTTTGAGGTTCCACCTTGCTGAATCGGTCAACCGTTTGCTGATAATGAGCTGCAATCTCATAACAAGCTGTTCTGAGGTTCCTTATCACCAAATTGGTCAATCGTACATTGATAATGAGCTGCAATCTCGTAACAAGCTATTCTAAGGTTCCACATCTCTGAATCGGTCAACCGTACATTAATAATGAGTTTTAATCTCATAACAAGTTATTCTAAGGTTACACATCACCAAATCGGTCAACCATTCGATGATAATTAGCTGCAATCTCATAACAAGCTGTTCTAAGGTTCCACATTGCCGAATCAGTCAACCGTTCGATGATAATGAGTTGCAATCTCATAACAAGTCGTTCTGAGGTTCCACATCACTGAATCGGTCAACCGTTTGATGATAATGAGCTACAATCTCATAACAAGTTGTTCTGAGGTTCCACATCACCGAGTCGGTCAACCGTATATTGATAATGAGCTGTAATCTCATAACAAGCCGTTCTGAGGTTTTACATCACTGAATCAGTCTACCGTTCGATGATAATGAGTTGTAATCTCATAACTGTATGCACCCTAAAATGGTCGTCTAGACTTCGAGCCCCATTTCTCAATTTATCAAATCCCTGAATCAATATTTTCAAATATCAACAATATCAATTATATCAATTTCCTTGATCAAATCATAATCAATTCAATATTTCCTAAGGTTTGAGCCTTATTTATTTTAAAAGAGAAAAAAATAAAAATAAAAATATTATTTAGTTAAGAGAACATGCTAAAAATCTCTTTTAATTAAATAATAAAATCACTTTATCCTAAGCCTTTATTTAATTAAAAGGAATTTCCTCCTCTTTTATTTAAATAAAAAATCCTCACTTTTCGTTTTATCTTATGTTGCACAAATAAAACATTATTCTTATTTTATAAAAAAGGAAAAAGCACTTTTTGTCTTATGTGGGACACAAAATTCAACTCCTATTTTCCTATTGGAGGATATTTGTGCACAAGGATCAAGCTTCATTTTTCTCCACCCTTGATTAAGACTTTTGCCTCTTAATCTCAATGGTCCATTTTATCTCACTTCTTATAAAAGGAGAGCTCTCTCCTTTATTTTCATATCTTAGGTTTTCATAGTATTGTTATGCTGCAAGT
>MU223283.1:859492-872345 GCA_018584345.1 Thuja plicata | reverse complement strand
CACCTCTGTGAGCATCACCTAGAGCCAATGAGTGCTAAGTGTTCCATTAATTCTCATGAGAGATGGGTTTGTGTAAACCACTACTCATGAATCAAAGGTCAATGAGTTTGACTCAAAAAACTACACAATTGAATCCAAGTAGAATTTAAAAAAAATTAATTGGTCAAAATTTTTTTTTAAAAAAAATTAGCATTGGTCAAAATTTTGACCATTGGACTAAAGATTTCGACGGGATTGCTATGCTTTCCACCAATGAAATGGTCAAAATTTCAACCACTTCCATGCTTCATTTCTACCAAAGATTGGTCAAAATTTTGACCATTGGACTAAAGATTTCAATAGGATTGCTATGCTTTCCACCAATGATATGTTCAAAATTTTGACCAATGCCACGCTTCATTTCTACCAAAGATTGGTCAAAATTTTGACCATTGGACTAAAGATTTTGACAGGATTGCTATGCTTTCCACCAATGAGATGGTCAAAATTTTGACCAATGCCACGCTTCATTTCTACCAAAGATTGGTCGAAATTTTGACCATTGGACTAAAGATTTTGATGGGATTGCTATACTTTCCACCAATGAGATGGTCAAAATTTTGACCAATTCCACACTTCATTTCTACCAAAGATTGGTCAAAATGTCGACCATTGGACTAAAGATTTTGACGGGATTACTATACTTTCCACCAATGAGATGGTCAAAATTTTGACCATTGCATGGTCTCAATTTTGACCATTATAAAAAAAACGATGATGATTCTCATCATATTAAACAAGAGCTATAGTCAAAATTTTGACCTCTATTTTGGTCAAAATTTTGACCAATAATAAACACGTCAAAAATTTGACAAAAAAAAATGATGAAAGTTTTGGTCGTGAATTCGACCAATTACTGTCGAAATTTTGACCAATTTTTGTCAAAATTTGAAGTCAAATTTACTAGTGGGAGGCCCTAGGATATATCTCTTGAGTTTTGCACATATGCCCGATTCGTTGATGAGACAAAGAAGGGGTGGTAGAGATTACTAGACAGGGGGCGCAGCATGATAGATGCCTGAGTACCACCATCTAGGTGGGATTACATGGCAGCAGTGACTGATGCAGGTATGACTCTTGCATACAGGGATCAGTTGTTAGCTCATCCATTTCCGAGGTTCACATCACCAGTGGGGAAAATTCCTCTAGTGGTGCAGCCACCACCACAGTAGTAGGCACAACAGGCTCCTCCTCTAGGACAACAGCCACTGGGACAGTAGCCACAGGACCAGTAGCCACCGCAGCAGGATAGAGTGGTACAACCACAGACGTAGCAGACGGCTATTCCAGCGAGGGCTATGGAATCAGATGTAGGTGCTGGCCCTAGTGGTAGCTATGAAAAGACCATAGATTAGGGTGATGATACCGCTATGGTTGATGCAATTCCAGCCGATGCTCTAGTAGGCGGGCAGGTGGCCCAGTTATAGGAGGCTCTCCATAGAGTGAGGGAGAGAGTGAGACAAATGCAGAGGGAGTGAGATGACCTCCATATACAGGTGGTTATCTGAGATACACAGATATCTGAGTGGGACTGGGAGGTCCAAGAGTTATGAGAGGCACTGGCTAGAGCCCAGTTGGATATCAAATATGAGGCTACTCAGGCATCTTACTATTATGCCACATATACTCTTGTAGTTCCTGAGGCAGCGGATCAGATTCTCCCATTTTTAGAGTATGCTGGCGCTCAGGCTGTTCCACAGGCACCACCTTCGGTAGGGCCACCTCCAGTGGGACCACCTCCATAGCAGCAGGGGATGCCCCCACCTCCACCTCCTCCAGGTGGTTAGGTTATGATGTATTTTGTACCACCATTTTGACCTATTGTGCTCGAGTAGCACCCTTGTATATTCAAACTGATCGATATATATATGAGCTCAATTTTTTGGCATCATTGTACATGTGTATATATTGTTTTAGATTTGTGTATGAGATGATTTCCTATATGATTTAGATGTATGGATTAGGAATGTAGATGTTTTATTGATGTATGAAAATTCTATGGTAAATGTATGATTTGAGTTATGCTTATAGTGGATGCACATGGAAAATGGATATATATGTATGCAAATGGATTTATGGAAATGCAATGAATGGAATGAAATGGTACTAATCATCTCATGCAGGGCCTTCGCAATATACAACAGATACTAACCAAAGAAGAATGCGCATGAAGATCAAGAATGAGGATCGAACACTCATGCAATCGAGAATAACCATGATGAAAGATGAGGACCTTGAAGAATGAGAAGATGAGTGAAGAGAGCACCAAACTTCTACAATGCAAGCCTAAAAATGCGAATGCAAGCCTATGATGAAAATGCAAGCCTAAGCTAAATGCAATCCTAGGACTTTGGTTGTTGGACTCATCATGTTTATCATCGTCGGGTGCTTTGGATCATCAGAGTCAATACAATCCTTACTGGTGCCACTGTGACCATAAGAATATGAATATGACTTTCATCAGATAAAATATAGGAAACCAATATAAGAACCAAAGGAACAAAATCCAAGGTGACCTAAATATTGTTTCCAGTTTGATATAGTAACAGTACACAAGTAAACAAACATAGCAATAACAATCAAGGAGATAGTTCCAACCTCCCCTTGGCGTACAAATAAACAAGATCAAGGGATGTGAGGCTTTTCCACCTTAATGGAGAAGCTCTTATCACATACACCCTATTTATTTGACGTTGCCAGATCATTGAAACCACACCAAAAAGCAATAGACAAAGAAAATATCAATGAAATCCATAAGAACAGACATCATACTAAGGAGTCAATCATATCTCAGCATGTTTCGAGGTTTACGAATGTGTCTATGTTTGAGGTGTTGAAAAACACCATTTTTCTTGTGAGTGCAATGTGTTTGATTGCTATTGGGAGATGTTTACATCGAGAGAAATCCGAAGTGTGTTAAAAAACATAGATGTATCCAAAGAGAGTGTTGAGAAACACTATTTGATTAAGGTGTTGAGAAACACCAGTTCATGCTAGTAGAGAGTTGTCCTTCAGGACTGACAAGATTACTGACTCGAGTGTAAACCGAAGCATGATTGAAATGGGGAGCCATGCCCCCAAGTAACAAATGGATCAAAGCTGAGAAACATGGATAGTGAAGCAATGCAAGAAACCTCAATAAAGTAGCGACAGTAGGCAGACTTAGTGAGAACCACTGGTGACTGTCGCAAGAGAATCTCAAGCATAAAGATTGATAACAAGATTAAAGCATCAGCAGGCAGACACAATGAGATCCACTGGTGACTGATACAAAAACACAATGCCCCCTAGACTAGGGACATGCCCCCAAGTATAACCAGTTTCAATCCATGGGAGATTGAGAAAAATCTTGAAGACAGCTGAGAGAAAAATGCACACTAAAGCAGGAAAGCAAACTAAAGCGGGAAAGCAAACTAAAGCAGGAAAGCAACTGCAAGAAAAGCCAAGACATGCTGCGACAGATAAAGCATTGCAAAACAAGAGGTGCCTATTTACCAGGTTTTCACCATCTTGGAAGAAATTCTATTTTTTCTACCATGACACCTGTTTACCAGGTTTTCATCAATGGCACATTTTTCTCTTTTTCACTTTTTTTTTTTGATTTTTTGATTTTTTGATTTTTTGATTTTTTGATTTTTTTTTGTATTTTTTGAATTTTTCATTTTTTTGATATTATGAAGGCGCCTGTTTGCCAGGTTTTCACCAAGATAATAGATACATCAAAGTACCTGTTTGCTAGTTTTTCACCAAGATGATCATTTTTTCAGGACATTTTATAATTTTTAAGATTTTCTCAGAAATAAAGTATGTACATGAGCATGCAGAAGATATCTTAACTATAGAATCTCTTGAGGTGAAGAGCATTGATAGGCTCTTTGAGTGGTTCACCTTCTTTAGTGGAGAGCTAATAAACACCGAACCCAAATACTGCAATAATGATATAAGGACCAAGCCAGTTTGGCTCAAACTTCCCCTTCTGAGTCCGTTGTTGTTGATTTTTAGGATTCTCTCTCAGGACAAGATCACCTGTTTGGAAGTCTCTTGGTCTGACTTTCTTATTATAGCTTTTTGATATCCTCTTTTGGTATGCTCTGAGATGATCGAATGCCACTTTCCGATGTTCATCTAGTAACTCAAGTTCTTGAAGCCTAGATATTCTCATGTCATCATCTGTGATGAGGCCTTTCAGAGAGACTCGCAATGTAGGAATCTCAACCTCAATAGGCAGTACAACATCTGCGCCATAGACTAAAGCAAATGGTGTGGCCCCTATTGGAGTTCTGATACTGGTGCGATAGGCCCATAAAGCTGGATTTATTTGGAGGTGCCAATCCCTTCCAGACTTGTGTACCGTATGGTGCAAGATCTTGAGAATTGTTTTATTAGAAGCTTCAGCTTGCCCATTACCTTGGGGGTAATAAATAGAAGACCAATGTTGGATGATCTTGAACTTAGCACATAAATCTGTCAGATCTTTATTCTTGAATTGTCCCCCATTATCAATGATAATAGAGGAAGGTACACCATACCTACAAATAATGTAGTTTAAGATGAACATAGCTACAGATTTTCCATCAGCTACACTGAGAGGCATTGCCTCAACCCATTTAGTAAAGTAATCCATAGCAGTGATGATGTACATGTGTCCTTTGGAGGAAGATGGATATATCTGACCTACTAAGTCGAAAGCCCATTGTTGAAATGGACAAAAGGTGATAAAAAGGAATGAGTTCCTTAGCTGGAGCACGAATCAAGTTTCCATGAAATTGACATTGCTTACAAGATTTGGCAAACTGTGTAGCTTCCTTCTCCATATTGGGCCAATAATAACCAGTTCTAATAAGCTTACGAGCCAGTGTCAGGCCATTTGAGTGTGAACCACAAATGCCTTCATGTACTTCTTCTAACGCGTGTTTAGACTCATCAGGTTCTAGACACCTAAGGAGGGTACCGTCTAGACCCCTTTTATACAAGTCATTTGCTATGATGACGTACCGTGAAGCACTGTAGATTAGATGGCATTTTTCATTTCTAGTATATGAGTCAGGGATAGTTTGGTCATGGAGATAGGAGTATATGTGGTGGTATCTAGATGAATCATGTCCAATTACTGAACAGACCATCTAGGAGTTAGGAGAGTCATAGGCAGGGTAGTACAATGTCTCCACTAGGAACTCATGTCTGAAATCATTCTCTGGTATTTGAAACATAGAGGCCAAAGTAGCCATAGCATTAGCTACTTTATTCTCTACCCAGGGAACTTGCTGAAAAGTGACATGTGCAAAATAGTTCTTAAGACTGTCAACCATCCTCTTATATGGTACCAACTTTTCATCTTTGGTTTGATAATCATCGTTGACCTGATTTATAACTAGTTGGGAGTCTCCAAAGACTTTTAGTTCATCCACTCACCATTCAATAGCAATCTTGAGTCCATTAATCAAAGCTTCATATTCAGTGGTATTATTAGTATAAGGGAACATCATTTTATATACCTTTGGTAAGGAATATTGTTGTGGTGTGATAAACAAAATTTCAGCTCCAGACCCTTGTTGAGTGAATGAACCATCAAAGAACATTATCCATGTTTGATGTGTGAGCATCATAATGGACTCATCCAAGAATTCCATCTTTAATGGTTGGTGATCTGTAAGAGGTGCTTCAGCCAATTGATCCATGATTTCCTGTCCTTTAATAGCTTTTCTCTCAACATATACAATATCAAACTCACTAAGGAGTATGACCCATTTTTCCAGTCTACCTGTGAGGGTAGCTTTATTGAGTAAGTATTTCAATGGATCAATCTTTGCAATCAGCCTCATAGTGTGAGCCAACATGTAGTGTCGTAGCTTCTGGGAAGCAAACACTACTGCTAAGCAAGCCTTCTCAATTACTGAATACTTCATTTCATAAGAGACTAATGTTTTTCTGATGTAGTAAATGGCTCTTTCTTTATGGTTTGGATCTTCTTGGGCCAAGAGAGCACCCAAGGATGTTTTTGTTACTGAAATATACAGGCTCAAAGGCTTCCCTTGAATGGGAGGCATCAATATGGGCGGATTAGCTAGATACTATTTAATCTGTTGAAACCCTTGTTCGCACTCTTTGTTCCAGTCATAAGTCACACCTTTATGTAGAGTTTTGGTGAAAGGTTGTGATTTTTCAGCCAACTGTGAGATAAACCACCTGATAGATTGAAATCGGCCTTGAAGACCCTTGATTTGTCTGATATTACGGGGTGGTGGCATCTCCATTATAGCTTGTACCTTTTCTAGATCTACTTCAATTCCTTTTGTAGAAATAATGTAGCCTAGTAATTTTCCAGAAGTAACCCCAAATGCACATTTCTTAGGGTTTAGACACAATCAAAATTTCTCCATATGATCCAGCATAGGGCCTAGATCAATGAGATGTGTTTTTCTATCCATACTCTTAGCACGTGTATCATCCACGTAGTCCTCCATTGTCTTATGCATCATATCGTGGAATATTGTAGTAACAACTCTTTGATAAGTAGCCCCTGCATTCTTTAAACCGAAGGGCATAACATTCTAGCAAAATGTTCCCCATGCACAAGTAAAATATGTTTTCTCTTGGTCTTTCGGCGCAATCTTGATCTGATTATAGCTAGAAAAGCCATCCATCAAGGAATACATCTCATATCCCGCTGTCATATCCATGATCATGTCAATATTAGGGAGCGGAAAATCATCTTTTGGGCATGCCAAATTTAGATCTCTAAAGTCTGTGCAGACCCTAATAGACTTTTCATGTTTGGTTACTGGGACTATATTAGAAATCCATTCTGCATAATCAATCACTCATATGAACCCAGCTTTCAGAAGTTTTTCCAATTCTGCCTTGATTAATAAAGCTACATGCAGATGCATCTTTCTAAGTTTTTGTTTAACAGGCTTCACACCTAGTGATATTGACAAGTGATGCATAATGAGGTCAGGATCCACACCTGGCATGTCCAAATATGTCCATGTAAAATTTATCTTTTTTTCTTGGAAAAATTCTCTAAATTCCTTAAGTTCCTCTGGAGATAATGACTTGGCCACATGAATGATATGTGGATGTTCTTCTGTTCCTAGATTTATCGGCTGAGTAGGCTCAATTAACACTGATGAGCATTCCTGAAAGTGACTCAGAAGCACATCAAGTACCTCACCCTCAGGCACCTCAAAGAGGTTTTCACCTTTGGGTACGTATTTTATTTTTACTTTTTTCGGCTCTGATACTGCCACAATGTGGTTTTCACCATTAGAGCGCTTGTTCTTTTTTCTTTTAATTTTTTGACTAAGGTAATTGATATCATCCTTGGTCATGTTAACACTTGCTTCAATAGTGGAGGACATCATGGGCTCAATAGCATGAAGGTAACAGGCTAAGGTGTAATCATTCTAGAATGTAAGGACTTCACTGGATGAAGAAGAGGGATTCCAGTCTATTAATTTAGGGTGTTGGAGGGAAAGAGATGTGACAGGTTTAAGTGCATCCATAGTATAGTCATCATTGAAAGGGTTAACTGGTAAGAGGGGATCTAGACCGATCTCATCCAAAAATGTGTTTGAATCCTTTTGATTCGTAACGACAGAAGTAGAAGACATGTCAACACCTATAGACTCAGACTCATTAGGCTTTTCACTAGGCCCTTCACTTATGTCGAGAAGTCTTTCATAAGATCCTGCTGACAAACTATCAAACTCATACTCATGAGAGTTGGTATCCAAACTCTGACTTGGGTGCTTTCACCATGAAGGTTTTTGAGTTCTCGTAATATTAGTCTGTTCTTGTGTCCAACATTCTTGAAATTCTGGTGGCGCGTATCTTTCTCCTTTGAAGTTAGGATCTTGTAAGTCTCTCCATTGTTCATAAGTAAGTGTCTCACATTGAGTAGTTTGATCACAATCACTATCTGTTTCTACTGTACAGGCACATGGTACAAATTTATCTAGCTCAGCAAAGAATGCTGCCAGGTCTAGAGGGATGGGATAAGGAAAATAATCCTCATCTGAGCTATCTTGTGTAGTATCAGCTACAGTTGTACTTTTAGGTTCTGGTGTCGGTTCTACTTTTGGCACAAATTTATTGATTCCTAAATGAAACAGAATCTTTTTGAAACCTAACCCAGTGGTATCTCTTGTCTTTTGACCTATAGCTTGAATGGGTTCTACTAACCCATTGCCATTCACACCTAGAGGGCCCTTTCCTTTGTACCCAAAATGTTTCATAATCTTGAGACCCTCGCTGTTAGGATTTAATTCATGGGCCAAGGTAGTTTATTAAGATATATTTTTTTCTTTACAAAGCCAAGCTTTGATAGCACTATCCTCATCTTCATCTTCCAATGGTGTTTTAGCCTTTACAAATGCTCCCTCAAAAACTACCTCAGGTGTAATGGAAGTTTATTGCGTTCAGAAGGTCTCCCATAAGACTTAGGAGACAGGGGAAGAGAAGATAATGATAGAACGGGCTCCATTTGATATCCCCCCATGTCCATATCTGTGATTTTCAGTGTCTGTTCTATATCTTTGAGCTTGGCATCACAGAGTTCAGTGTATTCTCTATTAGTCGGAACAAGACTATCAGCTGATTGAGTGAGAGCATTGCAAGAAGATCTCAGGCTAGCGGGAATGGTTACCTCTGTGCCTTGAAAAGAAAACTTTATACACTAATGGTATGTGGAAGGAACCACTTGCATCTCATGAATCCACGGTCTTCCTAGAAAAATATTATATGCAAGAGGGAGATCTAGCACCTGACATACAACATTTCTTTCAACAGGACCAACCCGAATGGGTAGCACAACTAGACCTTTAGATGTTCTCTCTTCCTCATCATAAGCTTTTATAGTAATCTTCTTGCGAGAATCTATGCGATCCTCGCCATAACCCAGTTGAGTAAGAAAATGAGCAGAGCAAATATTAAGACTAACACCATTATCAATAAGCACGCGGCAGACTAACTGCTTGCCTATCATGACTTCTATGTGCAGAGGAGCATTGTGCAAGTGACTAATGGAGTGATCATCTTCTTCAGAGAAGGATAAGTAATGTGGCAAAGTCAAATGACTCACCATGGATTGAAACTGATCCAAGTTGATATCTTTGGGGACATCAGCTTCATTGAGAGCCTTGTCCAGAATCTGCCTATGAGCAGGCGAGATTTTTAATAGCTCAAAAATAGTTATCTGAGAATTAGTCCTTTGACGCTGATCAAGAATGCTATAACCAGTAGCAGGAGGCATTGAGACCACCTTCGTGGTCTTTTTGGTGGAACCAACAACAGTCTTATTCACAGTTTGTTTTGGTGCAGACGTAGCAACAAGAGGGTCAGGACCTTTTATAGTGATTTTAGCATTAGATCAAGTAACAACGTTTGCACAATCTCAAGATGTTCCAGATTGAGGAGCAAGACCTTTTATGATGAATGGGGTTCTGGGTTTGAAAACATTCCCATTTCCCTTGCCAAAAAACATATTGCAATATTCCACTCCCATTGGTTCAATCATGTTGATCACATTATCGTAAGTGATATTGGTGTAATTAACTTTAGCATTATATTTCTGAGTGTTGGAGGATTCACCTTTCTCATGATGAGGGAAAGGGTCTTTGAATGCTTGATGATCTGAATTCTGATTATGATCCCTCACAAAAATGACCTGGTCATCAATCATGTCTTGAATTTTATGTTTCAGTTGATAACAAATAGCAGTCCCATGACCCTTATTCTGATGGTAATCACAATAGTCATTCTCTTTCCACCAAGAAGGTCTTGGTTGCGGATCATAGAAACATTTCTCCAAAGGATTAAGCATGTGACTTTGCACCAAAGTTTTGAAAACCACATCAAGTGTTTCTCCTAGAGGGGTAAACTCACACTTGGTTCGTGGCACCCAAGGTTTGTTACCAGGAAATTTAGAGGGTTGTTGAGCATTATTCGCAGCCTTTGCTATAGCTTTGGTCACTTGTATACCCGCTATGAGATTAAATATTGGTTTTGAAGAAGTTGAATTTACGTTATCGACCACCCCATCGTTCACAACATCTCTATTTTTGTTGGGGAATTTACCTTTGTCTTTGGATGATGATGAATCATGCTTGTTACCCTTATATAAAGTTAGTTCACCCTTTTTAACCATGAAGGCTTCTATTCTCATAGCCTGTTTGATCATACTATCAAAGTTAAGGGGAGCTTGAAGTTGGACTTGATACCTGAAGTCAGGGGTGAAATTATCCAAGAATATGTCAAGTTTCTCAGACTCAGGTATTTTGCGAGGGTACTTTGTACAAAGTTGTCTCCATCTTTGAAGAAACATAAAGAATGGTTCCCCTTGCTTTTGTTTAAGGTTGCAGAGATCCCTTATATTAATAGGATGTTGAATATTGTGAGAATAGTGTTGCATAAAAAGAGTGGCAATTTTGTCAAAAGTTTTGATGCCAATGGGCAATCGTGAGAACCATTCCATAGTGAGCCCACCTAAACTTCATGGAAAAAGATGCATCAAATATGTTTGATCATGCATAAAATCCATTGAAAAGGAACCAAACTCTCTCAAATGATCCTAAGGATCGGAGGTACCTAGATACTTGTCGTATTTTGGAAGTTCTACACCTTTGGGAAAAGGTTGCATAACAATACTCTTATCAAATGGAAAAGGACATATACTTTCCATTGTGAACTGTTGCGTAGGGTTGTCTTTTTCTTTCATAAGTTGACTAACTTGCCCTTGTATGTCATGAAGCATCTTATGCATCTTAGAAGATTCATTTTCTTCTTCTTTAGCAACAAGTGTGTCTACTTGGAAGTTTGCGGGTAATTTAACTCCTTGATTTGCTAAGTCTAGGAAGTATTTTTCTTTGTCTTCCGCAAGGAGTATCTCCATCATTTTGATAAGAGCCTTATTATACTTTGCTGCATCTATATCATTCTGAGTAATAGGGTCATTGTCATTGCCAAGAATTTCATAAATACTTTGAGTTTGGTATTGACCCTGGTGTTTCTCGTTACCTTGTTCATGTTGAGATTGATCTTGGCCTTGTGAGTAATTGAAAGGAGACGCCATATTGTTAATGTGAGATTGGTCTATATGTACTCTTGTAGTATTGGAGTAAGAACTCATAGTTGATGTGCTCTTTGGAAAATCAAAAGGATTGACTTGTGAAAAAGGATCACTAAGGCATCGAGAGTCGCTAATAGTATCAATCCAAACAGGTGGTTTCTTCGAGATAAATGGGTGATGTTGATCTAGAAACAATGGATTAGAACAAAACTGGAATATTGGATTCAGGTTTGGAATTATGTCTGCACTAAATGGGGAAGAGGAACATGATGATCCCTCTTGATTATCTACTTGAATAACAGGTTCAGAATGAGCTTTTCCTTGATTGTTAGGTTCACTTTTAACTATTTCAGAACCTCGTATAGGAAAGATAGTACCGCTCCTAGTCATAACAGGCATAGATGAAGCTGGTTCAAGAGGAAAATTAAGATTTGACTCAGAACTCTGTCTCTAAAGGTATCAAAAAGATGAGGTAATAGGCTAGAACAATCGAGGTATGAGATGCACCTAGCACGAGTCATCAGGAGTATGGCTAGAACAACTGAGTAATGACTATCATGTCGCAGGGTACAAAACATAAGTGATGGAACAGAGACAAAGAGACAAGACAAGTTCAAGTATGAATCAATCAGTTTACAACTCGGCACAACTAGTTTTAGTCCATAGACAACGAAGGAACAAGCATTCAAATCCAGACAAGAGGTAGATAAAATAGATATACAACTTAGTTTCAAGGTAAAGACTAGGTTTCGAGACACAGTGAGAACTGCTCTCGAACAAGATATCCAGGCTTAGGATAGTTTAAGATGATGTAATTCAACAATCTCTGTTTCAAGGTGACAAGCATTTGTTTAAAGACACAAAGTTTCAATCAGGTAGTGACACAAATAGTAGTCAAAAACAATTCCACCAAGGACAAAGCAATTTGGTAGAAACATGGGAGTCTTTGTTTGAATGATAGAATAGACAGTTTAAGACTCGATAACAAACACTCAATTACCCCTACAAAGAAAATATGTTGAGAAGACAAAATGTGTGCCCCGCTATCTTATGCATATGCGTTCACCTCACACAACAATGTCACCCTCAAAAGAGTACCCATGTTTTTGGTGTTTCCAAGGACTAAGTATATACATTCAAAGGTAACCCTTAAATAGGGGCCAGTGTCGTATACCACTTCAAACATCCAGGTGCATACCTATGTCAAGAATCTAGGAGAGAGATTCTTCCCTCTCCCTACGCACAGATTATGCCTCCTTTCAGAGGTGAACTGGGTAGGCATCTAACTAAGAGAGTGTTTAATAGGCTTCTGTTCACAATAACCTCTAGTGCCTCTGATACAGAGCTGGGGCCTCATGACCACACCAACACTTGTAAGTCACACAACCTTGCAAGCAAGGTTGGGAGCGGCGCCGCTCAGTATGACAGACAAGACTTTCTCATGATGATTGTCAAAATCAATAAGAAAGAAGTTACTATGGCTTTGGAGTCTTTAGACTACAACAAAGAAGACTTTATTAGAGTGAGGTGGAATCACCAGCGAAAGGTGTGTACTCACTTGGGTCATTCCTGGAGGTTCAACTTCCGGCAAGCCCTCTAAAGGTGACTCAACTTGGTTTGGATTCAAGGGTTTGATTTTCTGATTCTCTCAATGAGAGAAGAGCATACTTATCTACCTTTGCACCTCACCCAAACACATCAAGCATGTTCATCACCGAGATAGTTTCACTCCACCAAATCCACAAG
>MU223283.1:836776-854497 GCA_018584345.1 Thuja plicata | reverse complement strand
TTATACAAGAGACAAGGAAGTCTACAAGAGGCTAATTAGCCAAATTATCCAAACATGTATCTGTCTTCCCATATTCAAGAAAAGAAACATTTAAGTTTGAAATGTGTAGTAGGATGGTGTGAAAGCATTGTAACTCCTTATATTCTTGAGTAAATGTTCTCTAGAAAGATACCCTTTCGTACATAGAACATGAATTTTACTGTGGTTTATGTCACTTCATTGGGTTTCAAATTCCTTGTTGCCTCTCTTTTTTGTTTTGCATCCATTCAAAATCTTAAGAAGATGTTTAAAATTAATCAATAAATTCTAATAGTACATGAAAATATTCTTATAGAACTTGGATAGACATGTGAAATACTCTAACATAACTGCAAACCCATTCTCAAAACCCAATTCTGTCTATGTGCATCTTACTAGCCCCATCGTAGAGTTTCTTTTTGAAATTATGAGATCTGGTCAATTAATATTATTCTTTATAAGAGAATGGGTAATTTTTATGAAACAATTACTAAATGGAAACTATAATTACAAAAAATTAGTTTTGACAAAAGCCAACTGTCAAATATATTGCTGCATGTCTATTGACCAATATATGTTGAAACCTAGACATGCTCCAAAATTCTTTCTAGGGTTCTCTCTGAAATAATCTTAGTCTATTTTGGGAAAGTGGGTCTACTTTATGATCTCCCTCACATCAGAATTCCTATGTATCTCATCACCTTCTTTCTCTCCTATTGTCAAATGAGTGCAAACAAAGTAGAAGCTTGTCTGATTGAATAACATGCTGATCGAAATATAACCCTGCAACCATGTAAAATATCTGTTAAATGAGTAATTCTCTGAGTAATCTTAGATACAGGAAGATGTGAATAAGTTTTTTCCCTAGAAAATTCCCTTCAAATGAACCTTTGACAGAATATTATGGTAATCCTGAAGCCATTTTTCTTTTCTTACCTTGTTGCCAAGGTACCCCATTAACCCACAACCAACACAAAGAGACTTTTATATCTCTGACATGCTGTCTTAGATCATTAAGCACCCAAACATAGAGAAATATACCAACCATCTATTTGCTAGCTGCCAAATAGTAATTTGGCCCACTTGAAATGAAGTTGTGATTCATCTCACCCAAGTTGGATGAGGATCTATCTGATGAAGAACTGTATGAAATTGGACTATAGTAAAGAGTATACGGCGATTCTCTCCCACTGAAAGCACTTTCATCTTCTGATGAAACTGACCCAAAGAGAGAAAAATTCTTAGGCCCTTGAGAACCTTCAAAATCTGAATCAAAACTATAAACTTGATCCCCTAAAGCTATTGGTCCTGTTAGCACTTTTTCTTGTATCTCAACCTTAAAATGACAGTATACTGATTATACTTAAATGAAAAATTCCTTATGACAAGAGAAAGGCTAATTTCTAAGGACTAGATAAGGTCCTTCTTCATTTTTGAGCTCCACAAATACTCAGGAAGGTTTTACCTCTTAAAATTACTGTCAACACAGTATTTGTTAAAGTGGACACTGATTGATTATGTACCTTTACTGAACCAACTTATGAATTATCTTGTAGATGACCAAACATATCCATAAACAAGATATTACCATACAAATCATAGTTATAATCATAACAACAACAGTGATACAAAGATTCTCTTCCTTCTTCCTTTTCTTTATAGGAGGGATAACCTAGGTGATTCACTCTTCAAGGAATCAATAATATGGACAGTGTCCTGCTGACAGAGGTCCTTAAATAAGTTTAGCTTGTAAGTTCTTAGTAACAGAGTATTTAAATTGATTTGGTTTTGATAACTTAGAATATCTTAGACACAGATAGATAATCAGACTATTTTCTGAACCAGTACCTATCCTTTGGGCTGCAGAGTCAATAATAAGCAAAGATATCACAGAAATAACATACACTGAACTCCTTTACAAATCAAACAATTAGGATAGATTGTCTTACAAACTATCTTTTTACCTCAAGACCACTGTATCAGATCCTTAACAAAGTAGTATGCTCCTTGAAATCAATTACAACATTTAATTCTCTCCTTGAAAGAAACTTGTAAACAATTAGATGGTTACCTTATAACCAGAGTGTTACAGAATACCTGATAAACTTTAACACAGAAAAGCATACACACAAAGTAAAGATACAATAGTTGAGAAGAGTAAAATTGCACCGTATATTATTTATGTGATCCAGCTTGTTCATACATGAGAGATTACACAGCTCGAAAAGATAGACATGAACCAGAATATCTGAGTTCTGTAGTATATTATCTCTTTCTTCACAAAATGTTCCAAAAAATCAAAGACCCTTAACTATTACAAGTCTTATGATATATATAGATTCTAGACCATCTTGGAATCCCTAAGGATGCAACAAGCTTCAGATGGTCTTAAAACCCTAACCCTAAAGATACAAGACAGACAAAAGAGAGAGAGAGAGAAGAAGCAATGAGGTGACTGAGTCAAAAAGGTAAAATCATATATCTTTTGTTCTTCTCCCGACCTTGTGACTGCAATCTAATTTGTAGATGGTAGCTAGTGTAGTTATGCGAAGTCCTGGTAGTTGTTCTCGCCTTCTCACCTACATCTCCTTTTGAAATAACTATCCATCTTGTCTATGAACAGTGCAGTGCCAAGTGTTACCTCACTCATCATCTATAATTTCTTCCTCTACCAAAATTTTCTTTTTCTTTGGTGTTTTCATGACTTCCCATGCTTTCACCTCATCATCTGTCGGCCAATTGAAATCTTGGGTACTTTGTACCTAAACTTTCTGTCTGTCCCATCTTGCATCGGTGATGTTCTTGACATTAAGTAAGAACTTGTTGACATCTATCTCAGCTTTGAATGCTTCATCTTAAAATAAGATTAAATCCATTTACATCAACCTCAGTTCCTAAAAGAAAAGCCTCTTCACTAGGCATATTGGTGTCAAACTCACCCCTCCAGGCATCTATAGATTTTACCTGGCCATCTTCTCCTTTTAAAATAGGGGTAAACCTATTAAAATCAGCTGAAAAGAGACTCAACTTAGCCTCTATTTGGTTCAATTTCCCTTTGAAGAATGAGAGAGCAATGTTGACCCTTTTGATCTCATCTTCTACCTCTGTTACAATTGGAGGAAAGTCTGCCCTTATGTTCTACAGAGATGACAATTTTTCAAATAAACTTTCCCTTGCAGACCACTTTGTGAAGTAGGGGTTTAAAATTAGAAGGTACCTTAATACCTCAGCATGCAATATAGGCAATTTGTTATAGGTATTAATTACAACATCAGCCTTTTCTTTGAGGATCTCAATACTATGTTGTAATATGCCTCTCATTGCTTTCAATGCTATAGCATTCCCCTTCTCTTCATCCACTTTCTGTTCTACAGCCTCTTCTGATTTAGGCTTGTCTTCAATCTGGATGGGTGGTGGCTGGGTAGGCACATACACTACTTCTCGTTTTGCCTCTAATTCCTCAGTTAATGCTTTTATCATCTGATCTCTTTGGTATAGCTTTATATGGCACATATCTCTATCTTTAGATAGTGCACTTGTTTCTTCTAACAGATCAGTATACCTTTCAGAAGATTTCTTTGTCTTATCCTCATTTAACTGAGCCCAGTGTGTCATTATTTGTGAGATCTCTACGTCCCCTGTATTCTACACTGACCACATATCTCTATCTTTAGATAGTGCACTTGTTTCTTCTAACAGATCAGTATACCTTTCACAAGATTGCTTTGTCTTATCCTCATTTAACTGAGCCCAGTGTGTCATTATTTGTGAGATCTCTAGGTCCCCTGTATTCTGCATTGACCACACCATCTGGTTGCCCACCATATTTTCTTTCATGTTTACTAATTGGGGCTTTTGCTCCTTAGGGCTCAGATTCCACATAGCAAAGGCTTGTGACTTTGGGTCATACCCAAATCCTTTAATCATTTCTCCTATTTGGACTTCACTGACCATTTTAAGGTCAGGCTACTTTCTAATTTGATCTATGACAAAAGAAGATGCCAAATCCCAGCCCTCAGCCAATAAAATTCCACTTCCTAGTACCATCTTCCTGGCATCCTGAGGAGATATGTCCTCAACTTCAGGATCATAATTTTTTAGGGCCACAAGAGGATCATTGGTAATTGTTTCTTTCCCATCTACAAGTAATTGGGACTTCAGCTGCTCTGCTTTGTGCCATCTAAGGAAATCTTTGAATTCCTCTGTGTTGACAAAATTGTCATCATCCAGAAACTTTTGCTGATTAAGCAATCTTTCATCCACACATGACCTTAGTGGGATCTCAACTTTATCTTTTGGATCAGGCATTTGTTTCTTTCCTTGTCTAATTTCTTTCCTTAGGTTATGATCATATAACCTGCTACCAAGTATCAAGGCCTTAACCTTGTCCTTTTTCTTGCTCTGCCCTTCTCCTGAAGGTTGGCCTAATTCCAGTTTTTGCCTCTTTGCAGCACGCTCTTCCAAATCATCTGGCTGTGTTGCAACTGTTAAGTCTATAATGTGTTTCTCTATTTCTTGCAACTGTGGAATCTCAGCCATTTCTTTCCCTTGGGCTTGTTGTAGTGGAGGAGACATATAAGGGCGTGCATAGTCACTATCATCTCCACTCTCATACTCTGATTCTGAATGCTCAGGAGACTGAGCACCTTTCTTAGCTAGGACTGTATCCAATTGATCTAACAACATATAGTAGTTTTCAATCATAGCTTTGATCCTGTCAAAATACATGAGGTCAGGGTAAAAACCTCCAAATGATAACCCATTCCTCTTTATTTGAGTCTGCAACTTCAGCAGCTCCTGAATTCTCAATCTTTTCATGTGGATGTCATCTTCATCCAAGTTATTTCTTGTACCATCCTCCTCTATGCACTCACAATGCACATTTGTATTTGGGATAGTAGGAGTGTACAATTTCCTGACCCCTGCCATAAAGCCTTCTAGGTTAATATATCTGTAAGGGGCTGCCCCCATTCTAAACTTTTCCAGCCATTGACTTACTTCATCCATGGCATTCTTACCTATTGTAAAATTTTCAATTCTAAATTGTCTAGGGGTTATAGTCCCCTTCTTATGTGGTGCAAAGTGCTCATTATCAGTTAACATCAGCTGCCAGATGAATTCCATGGCAACAACTCTCATTGGCACATAATAAGGCAAAATATGGGGTGGGTGGACACACCCAAATACTCTGAATATGGTGAAGTTCTCCTCCAAGTAGAATTTACCCCAATTGTGGTTTCCTGGCCAATTGTCCAAATATTCACAAGGTCTAAGCAGCTGAATGACCTTCAAAGGAATTCTGGTCCTGCTTATTCCCAAACTTTTTATAATTGGATACACAATCCAATTTTGGAATGCACAGAAGTCACAATCTCTTGAAGCAAAGTTCCAAACCCTAACCCAGAACTGGATAGGATTTGGTTGTGCCTGAAAAAATCTTTGAGGGGATAAATTATTGGGATCCATGATAACAAAATTGTAATATAAGAGAAGGTGCATCAGGACTGAATAATGCAAGAATTTGGGCTCCTTCTCCTTAGGGTTTTTCAATTTCTTCTGTGTAGCAACAAAACCCTCATGCATCTCATCGATTATATGCTGGATATAATCATAACTGCTGCTTGAATGCACCTCTTGTAGGTCTAAAACCATCATTAGGATGCCATGACCTATTCTTTCTACGTCTGCATCTATTCCTAGTACTCTGCAAAGAGCATAGGCATTGTATTTGATATAAAAATGCAGGTCCTTGTAATAATAAGGGTAGGGTTCAGCCTTAGGACCTACATGATCTCTTAATTCTTTTGGCATGTGCTTCTTCAACAAGCTCCTGGCAACACCAGGCTTGGCACTATACCTTTTTTCTTGTCTCGTCATGTCTATTCTTTTAGACATGGTGCTGAACAGACCAAAAGCTTGCATGAAAGAATTTCTATTTAGTATCAGCAAAGCAGTGCCATCATCCCTTTTGATGGTCTTTGTGAGGGCATCATAATGATTTGCCAAGTCTAGAAATAGGTTAACATCTAGGCACACATCGGGAACTAATAACCTACCCAGACCACATGTCCAAGGGTTTGAAATAGGGATAGGCTTATCAGAATTTTTATAGAAGTATGTAAAAAGAGAGTAACCTGTTGTGCCTGGGGTTGCAACATCTCTGATATCTATGAAGTCATCCTTAAATGCACCTGCATCAATCTTCCTGTTTTGTGTTGAACCTGGTAGCAGCTAGAGAAATTCATCTGAAAAGATAGGTTTTCCTTTCTGTTCCTCCCCACTGCCTCCACTTGTAGAAGCAACGCTCATAGCTCTACTCATCTTTGCAATACTTTGAGTTTCTTCCTTGAAACAATATTGAAACAAATCTAATTTCCAATATCAGCTATTTGTTCTGATCACAATCCTCTGCAACTTTTTAGAAAATTTTAATCACTTTGGAAACACTGCAACTGCTCTAAATATCACTTTTCAACTTGGCTCTAAAATCTGAAAACTCGGTGAACAAGAATGAATGCACTATCGTCTGTTTATAGCCATATGATTTAGAGTACATAGCTCATAATTCAGAAATGTCAGTTCTGCCATTAAGTTTCTATGCTGTGAAACTTTGAAAAACCTAGCCGTAGTTGCACGAAGTTGACAGGAAATCAAAATTCAAATTATGAATCCTTGGCGCAATCATATAATGTTTAAGATAGCTGACATGTCATCTTTTGATTTGTTCTCTGTCATAGATCTCAGCTACCTTTTGTGCACAGTAATCAAAATTCTATCCTCTGATTGGTTGCCAAATGATTCATCCTGTCATGTCATCCACTTGGCACCGCTTTTTAGATCTTGTGAGCAGGCGACCTCACGACTATGTTAAGTCTCTTTGTCGCGAGCCATTGTTCTTAACCAGGGTTTGATCTCCAGACCTGGCAACAATACACTTTCTTTACCTTGGCTGACCCAAGTCCATCTGGCGATCAGGCGACAATAGTGAAACTGAAGTCGCGAGGAGTTAAGCTTAACTCATCTTTCTTTCCCAGACTTGGTGACAAGCCGTTGTTTTTAACCTTTCACAATTATCTCCTTGGTCGCTCAGTCGCAGCAATTAGCACTTCATATTCATATTCTCCGCGAATGAGCGATTATGTGTTGATCTTTACTCGGTCGTTTGATCGCGAGCTACTTTCATCTTATCATCATTTACTAGCGACCTCGTGACTGTATTATCTTTTAGCTCATCGCGTCCCTGCGAGTTACTTTTCCATTTCCTAAAAACATTAGCGAGTGAGCGAAGCCTTTGCATGATTCCTTTGTCGCTGAGTCATAGGGCCATAGCTCACCTTTCTCAAGACACTGCGACTGCATGAGCTACATCTTTAATTGATTGCACTCGCCAAGTCGCACACAAATTTTAGCTCGGCACAAACAGCTTGCGAGTGCATGATTTACCTTTTACTTCTAGCTCATCGCACAGTCGGGAGATACTTTAAATTCTTCTTAACTTAAAGCACGTGCCTTTTTTCTATTCATAGAGACTTTGCGACATACCCTAATTGCCAAGTCGGGAGGACTTTTTCCCTGGGACACTTTTCTTTCCAGACTTTGCGACTGCCACAGGATCATCTAATTCTTCCATCAGACGGTTGTCATTTAATTGCTTGATGATCAATCATGCCCTTAAATTATCTGGAGACCTTGCGACTAAAGGCAAACATACCTTAGTCTCCTTGTTGCTCAATTCATTTCCTCTTTCTGGTGACCTCCCGACAACCACTTGCCTTATGATAGATATCATATATTCTTTTGTCCACTTAATGCATACTGAAAAGCTGAGTCATCGCCTATTCTGGCGACATCCCGACTGAGTAATGCTGCAAACATGAAATGGTTAGTCATAGGATCGGGACTGTTATCTCTTAACTGTCATTCTATCTCGAGACCACGCGACTGAAGAAAAAATTAACCGTGAACCTTGACCTGATCTGGCGACCATGCGACATGAAGTAATCGCGAAGTCTGAGAACATTGCTTTGACTTTTTGACTTCTCTTGCGATCACCCGACTGAGTAGTGGGTCCCATTATTTTCAAAGCTTATGACATAAGGTCATGCGACTACCCGACTGAAATGAAATTGCCAAGTCTCGAAACACTGAAGGAATATTCTATTTTATAAGGAGACTATGCGACATAAAGGAAAAGCTAAGTCGGGAGAGAATTTGGAATATTCATCCTGGGCAACGCGATAAGGCGACTTAACTTAAAGCACATGTCTTAAGTGATAGAAAAAGGTAACGATGAAACATAAGACATGACCCAGGGGTTTCAATGCATCATTTAACACTCAGATTTTAGGGTTTTTCAGGGTTTTAGCAATTTTGACAAGGATTAAACATGAAACCCTAAAATTTTGCAGAGGTAAGACAAGGAACAAGGAGAAGCAAAAAAAAAAGGAAATACAACCAACAGTGGCTCTGATTACAGATTGGTTAAACTCAGTTTATGACAAAGAACCACAGAATCTATGGTTGCAGACCAACTCACTCGGAGCAAAACCCTACAGCAGGAAGGGAAATATATACAGAGATTTACAAGAAAAGGACAGGGAAAGGAAAATATGATACATACTTGCTTGTGCACCTTGGACTTTTACTCAAAGAACGACTTCAAAAACTGCCCATGCACAGGCAACTCAAAAAGATCTCCTTCCATGTTTTTTAACAAGTATGAATCTTTGCCAAAATTATCAGTAATGAAAAATGGTCCCAGCCACAAAGATTGAAACTTCTTATGCTTGCCTTTATCTGCTACCCTTGCATTCCATTGGAGAACTAGATCACCAATTTGGAATTTTCTCTCAGTAGCCCTTTTGTCAAAAAGATATTTCATTTTCTGTTGCAGCTTCATATTTTCTTTCTAACTATTTCTTCTCATTTCATCCAATTCATTCAGCTGCATGATTTTGTTTTGCATGTTGTCAGAAACATCTAAATGTTCTTCTTGCATATACTGGTAAATAGGCAATAAGTTGTTAATAGGAAACCTAGCCTGTAAACCATACACCAACTCAAAAGGTGATTGACTAGTTGCCTTCTTCAATGTTATTCTATCAGCCCAAAGAGCTAATCTCAATTTTGTGTGCCATGCCCTCTTGTTTTGTTCCAGAGTTCTTTTCAATATCTTCAAAAGGCTTTTATTGCTAGATTCAGCCTATCCATTGGCCTGTGGATGATATGGGGATGAATATGATATGGTGATCCCATACTGCTCACAGAAACTTGTCATTTCTTCTGATCTAAAACTCATAGCATTGTCCATTATTAATTTATTTGGCACACCAAACCTGGTCAAAATGTTTTCTAACAAGAATTCAGTAACCACCTTACTAGTTGCTCTCCTCATGGGGATAGCCTCAATCCATTTAGTAAAGTAATCTGTGGCCACTAGAATCCAACTATGCCCTGCACTAGACTTCTCCTGATATTCACCAATAAAATCAATGCCCCACACAGCAAAAGGAGCTTCAGTACTCACCGGGTTAAGTAACAGAGCACCTGCAAATTTCAACTTATTGGAGAACCTCTGACATGATTCACATTTCTTAACATGCATATAAGTATCCTTGAACAAGGTAGGCCAATAATATCCTGCCCTCAAAATCTTATGAGCAGTAGTCTTGGCAGAAAAGTGACCTCCACACTGTCCTTCATGCATCTCTATTAGGACTTTCTCAGCTTGATACTTGTCAAGGCATAGTAGTAGAAAACTATTCTTATCTTTCGAGAATAAATCCCCTTGAATTAAAACATACCTCTGAGCTTCTAACTTCAAACTCCTCTTTTGATTATCAGACAAATGATCAGGGCATTTAGCATTCTTGAGGAAAAACACAATGTCAGCATAATATGGTTGTCTCTCTATACTAGTAATAGCTTGATCATGTGCCTCTGTTTGATTTGTTTGTACAAGGTCCAGGTTCTCCTCTGTCATAAGCTTGGCCAACCCTTGGCCTCTTACCAACTTGGTAATATTGATATCTAAATTAAACTCCTGAATCCTTGTAATCCACTTGCACCTCTTACCAGTAACCTCTGACTGAGTAAGGATATCCTTTACTACTGAATGTGGAACAAAAGCTTGTACCTTGGCACACACCAAGTAAGGCTTGAAAGACTTGACAGCCTTTACCAATGCATAGGCCTGTTTCTCCATGATATCATAATTAAGTTTTGCAGCCTGCAAGGATTTACTATAAAAAGCTATGGGGTGTTCAAATCCTTGCTCATCTTTCTGGAGCAAAATTGCAGCAATTGTATGGAATGATGCAAATGAAAACAGGGAGAAAGGCCTAGTGTAGTTCGGGGATTTCAACATTGGGGTCTCCCGCACTGCCTTCTTTATCCTTTCAAAAGCTTGTTGAGCATCATCATTCCAAGCAAACTTAGTATCTTTTTTCAGCAATTTCACAATTGGCTTGACAATTTAAGCAAAATTTGCTACAAATCTTCTGACAAAATTAATCTTTCCCAAGAAAGATTGTACACCTTTTAAATTCTTTGGAGCAACAAATTTCTAAATTGCTTCTACTCTTTCAGGATCTATTCTTACCCCTTCCTTAGATACTATATGTCCGAGCAATTTTCCCTCCTTAACTACAAAATGGCACTTCCTAGGGTTTAATGAAACACCATATTCTAAAGCTTTATTAAAAATTTTACCCAAATGATCACAGTGGTCATTAGCCCTCTTAGAATATGCAGTTAAGTCATCCTGATAAACAACCATGAACAAATCAATAAATTCTTTGAAAGCAACATCCATGGCTCTCTGAAAAGTTGCCCCTGCATTTATCAGACCAAAAGGCATTCTGATATAAACATACATTCTCGAAGGAGTAGTAAATGCAGTCTTGTATTGCTCTGACTCCTTGACAAGAACCTGGTTGTAACCTGAAAAACCATCCATCATTGATAGTAATTCACAACCAGTGACTTTGTGCAACATTGCTTCCATGTTTGGTAATGAGTAATTATCTTTAAGTGAAGCAATATTCAAATTTCTGAAATCAACACACAATCTAATGTCACCATTCTTTTTTCTGACTGGCACTAAATTGGACACCCATGTAGAATGCCTGATAGGTTGAATTATCCTAGCATCCTTAAGCTTCATCAATTCCTACTACATCTTGGGAGCCAACAAGGGGTTAATGGGTCTTTGCTTTTGTCTAAATGGTTTGACATCTAATTTCAGAGGAATCTCATGTTGGAAAAGGTCCTCTCTGTATGCCTTCATATCCTCATAAGACCAAGAAAAAACATGCTTGTACTTTCTCAGCAATCTGATCAGATTTATCCTTACATGAGAATCCAAACCTTTTCCAATATAAACTACTTGAGGACTGTTTTCTGATCCTAAATTCACTTCTTCTAAGTCCTCAACATTGGAATTGCTTATCTTGGCTGAATCTTTTTGTTTACTAATAAACAATGCTTCAAGTTCAACCAAACCCCTAGGAATTTGATTAGAACTCAACTGAACAACCTCATTTCCAAAGATGTACTCTTTTCCATTATCTAATTCTATCAAGGAACTGCAATCTATACTCTGGTTTTCATACTGATCTAAACATTGCATGAACCTTAGAATATCTTGATCATCTTGGAATACTTGCCAGTTATATATGTTATCAGGGACAACTGGTCTTGTTTTTACCTCAAGTATTTATACTTCATGTAAGGTCACATCATCGTTTTTCAAAGCAACATTTGCTAGAAAATCAGCCATAATATTTTTTGACCTTTCTAACCAAGTTATATCAAAAGCATCAAACATCTCAAGTTGATCCCAAATAGCATGCTTATACATTTTTAATCTATCATTTTTCACAACATATTTGGATCAGACTTGTGCTATCACTAACTCAGAGTCACCATAAACTTTTAAACATTTAATACCATGTTTGATAGCAATCTCAAGTCCTAAAAATAAGGCCTCATACTCTGCAGTATTATTTGTACAGTGAAAAGCTAGCAGAAATGAGTACTTAAAAGTTGTACCTGATGGGGATATCAATAGTACTCCTGCTCCTGATCCTTCTTTTGAGCAAGCACCATCAAAATAAATTTTCCATATCCCATCTTCTTTCAAGATCAACTCATTACTTAAAGGATCAAGTGCTTGATCTTGATAGCAGGGTTCTTCTTTTTGCATTCTGAAATTCTCCATATCCATGTCAATGCAACAATTGATATGAGTATCCTTATACTTTTCTATCATGTGGGGAGTCCTGCTCTCTCTCAAAACATTGACATTTTCTCCAGCAATATTGAAATTTGCATATGACAAATCGTTTTGTATACTCCCTCCCATGGAAGAACTCCATTTTATTGATAACAACATACCATAATGAGGTGGTATATCAACCACAAGGACATTCATTGTCATGACAACATCAGGGCAAAGTGCCAACCTGTAAGGCATTGCCTCAATAGTACCAATTACAGGGACTTCCCTGGAATCCATATCTCTACACCTGCCATGAGGTGTGTCAACATGTAGGCCCATTGCATTCATAATTTCAACTGGCATGACTGTATTTGAAGCTCCTGAATCAATCATGCAATTCTTGAGCATCTTATCATTAATTATCAATGATAGAAAAAATGGGTCCACCACCTTTGGAGAAGAGGTTGCATTTAAGAATATCTGAGGAATCTCAGATGTTAACATTTCCTCCTCATTTCCATTTACAGGTGGTATCTCAGATACATCAAGTGGGTTTTGAACTGTTATTTCAGGTACACTGTTTAATAGTGACATCATATTTTCTTTATGTTCTTTAATCCTCATCATTTCTAGAAAAGGTACCTTAACTGTCATCTGAGACAAGCATTGACCCATGTCAACCGGAGTATAGAAAACATCTGAATGTTTTGGTTTATCAATGATATCATCATTCTCTTCACTACACTTCTTTTGAAATGGCCCTTTCAACTTTTTATTGTCTATTTTTTGAACAGGGACAATCTTTTCTTGGTCCTTTTCATCTTGTATAGCATTTGGTTCTACAACTTTTGTGACGACCTTGAACTTATGTTTATTCCCACTTTCTCTAGGTTCTTCCTTCTTGGGAACATATTGAGGGCTTGATTTATTGTCCTTGATGAAAACACCTGAGGGTTGGCTACTAGTTCCTCCTACCACCCTATTTCTTAAGTGGTAATTTCTTCTAGCTTTGTTTACCAACTCAGAAGTAATTCTTTCTTTTTCTTCATCTGAAGCTTTTCTGATAAGAGGAACCTCTTGGCTATCTTGAGCATAGCATCTAATATTATCATCAGTCTCATCCACCTCACTATCAGATAGGACCTGTTGATGATGATTTTCAACCCTTTTCTGTGAAACATAGGAATCATGATTTTCCTCTTCACTGTTTGAATCAATATCATGACATGAATATGCATTAGTCATGCTATGATCACACTGTTCCCCTTCAGTATTTTCTTGTTCCTCTGTTGCTTTTAAATTCAAAGAGATGACACAAAAATTAGGATTATGAGGGGCATCACAAGCTTCACACCAGGTTTCTTCGTTACAAAAATGTACTGAGTTTCTATGAAGAGGGTCTGGAGTCTTATTGTCTGATCTTTCTTTCTTAGGTGCACCGACAGGCTTTCCATCCTTGAACTGAGTTCCATAAGGGTGATTTTGCATTCTGTTCTGAGGATTATAATTATTGTTGTAAAGAGGTTTATTATTTTGGGGGGCTCTATATTCCTTATACTCTGGTTCTTTCAGATTACTCTTACTAAACCTGGGATCATCTCTCCTACTCAACTTACCCGACACTCTTCTGTTCATTTCAATATTGACTGCTATCTTGTAAGCATCAGTAAGAGTCCTAGGGTTTTTATCCGTGAGAGCATATCCCATTTTGGAATCATAAGCATTTAAATAAGTTGCTAGACAAATTTCTTCATCTAGCTTTATCTTTTGAAACAATTTATGCATGGCCCTTTGAAATCTTATGTTAAATTATGTAACCTCTTCATTATAATTCTTCTTAATATTATTGAACTCATTCAATAAGAAACCCTTATTTGTTTTATCTCCATACTGATCTTTGAACAATTCAATCAACTCATCCATGGAAACAACAGAGCCATTATCTAGGCTTCTAAACCATTCTCTTGCATCTTCAACAAGGGATTGAACAAATAGTTTCATTAATACATCTTCATGGGTGATATTTAAGTCATCAACAAAGTCAATAAATTTTCTTAAGTGTGCTTCACAAGAAATCACATTGTTACCAGCAAACTTTGGGAGTTTTTGTCCTATATCACCTACATCTTTAGGAAAGGCATTAGGGTATCTGGGGATACCAACAAAATCAAATTGTTTATACCTCTCATTATGCAATGGTTTTCTTTGAAAATTATCATCTTCTTTAGCCTTAGTAGTTTTCCCTCTAGAAGAAGTATTATTCTCTGGTCCAGAAAAAGAATATTTTGAAGATTGTAAAAAATCAATCTTCTTTTTCATTTCAATAGTAGCAGCCTCCATCTGGGCTTTCTCTAACATCTTTTCCATGGTTTCTTTTTCAATTCTTAATTTTTCCAAATCAATCTCTAATTTGGACATTTGTTCAATAATGGGTTTCTAAGATTTAGGGTCTTGATCTCTCTGTTCACCCATCTTCTTTTTACCCTTATCTATTTGTACAGTAGAAGCCTTTTGAGTGATAGATATTTCTTTGTTTTTCTGAGACTTATCTGTTTCTCTAGTAGTCTGGTGATTAGGATGTCTCCTTTTATCATTATCAAGATCCTTGTGATCATTCTTTTTCTTTCTTATCTCTCTTTCCTTTTTCATTTTTTGGACTAAAGCCAACTGCTTTAGAATAAACTTCTCTTCATTATCCAACATATCAGAAGGATTATCTTCTGAGTCTGAACTGGGTGTAGTAATTTCTTCTCTTTCATTTGAAGTAGAAGTAGTTGTGGGAGTACCCAATACTCTTTCAGCAGCCTCCTCATAATCTGAAGTATTTCCATCATGAGAATGCTGAACATTATTCTTATCTTTTCTGACATTTATTTCTTCACCTTTTAAAGGAGTCTCATCCATAGTATCCTGATTTTTATTTTTCCTCCAAGAGGCTCCCACTCTTGAGGATGATGGGATTCCTTCATTCAAAACCCTTTCTGGGTCAGCTCTTGTTTTTGACCTAGTATTCATTCTGTAAGACATTTAATAATCTTTGCACTAATTTCAAAGATGTTGTTTTTCAGAGTCGCCACCCAATAAATTGGGATGAATGAATAAATGTCAAGGGTTAGTATGACAACAACAACTGCAATAAATTTTAAACCTTAATACACCAGAGATTTTTGAATATTTCTTCAAGATTTGAAACAACTCTCCCCAGCAGAGTCGCCACTCTGTTAGCACTTTTTCTTGTATCTCAACCTTAAAATGAAAGTATATTGATTATACTTAAATGAAAACTTCCTTATGAAAAGAGAAAGGCTAATTGCTAAGGACTAGATAAGGTCCTTCTTCATTTTTGAGCTCCACAAATACTCAGGCAGGTTTTACCTCTTAAAATTACTGTCAACACAATATTTGTTAATGTGGACACTGATTGATTATGTACCTTTACTGAACCAACTTATGAATTATCTTGCAGATGACCAAACATATCCATAAACAAGATATTACCATACAAATCATAGTTATAATCATAACAAAAACCAGTGATATAAGGATTCTCATCCTTCTTCCTTTTCTTTATAGGAGGGATAACCTAGGTGATTCACTCTTCAAGGAATCAATAATATGGACAGTGTCCTGCTGATAGAGGTCCTTAAATAAGTTTAGCTTGTATGTTCTTAGTAACAGAGTATTTAAATTGATTTGGTTTTGATAACTTGGAATATCTTAGACACAGATAGATAATCAGACTATTTTCTGAACCAGTACCTATCCTTTGGGCTGCAGAGTCAATAATAAGCAAAGATATCATAGAAATAACATACACTGAACTGCCTTACAGTTCAAACAATTAGGATAGATTGCCTTACAAACTATCTTGTTACCTCAAGACCACTGTATCAGATCCTTAACAAAGTAGTATGCTCCTTGAAATCACTTACAACATTTTATTCTCTCCTTGAAAGAAACTTGTAAACAATTAGATGGTTACCTTATAACCAGAGTGTTACAGAATACCTGATAAAATTTAACACAAAAAATCATACACACAAAGTAAAGAGACAACAGTTGAGAAGAGTAAAATTGCATCGTATATTATTTATGTGATCTAGCTTGTTCATACATGAGAGATTACACAGCTCGAAAAGATAGACATGAACCAGAATATCTGAGTTCTGTAGTATATTATCTCTTTCTTCACAAAATGTTCCAAAAAATCAAAGACCCTTAACTATTACAAGTCTTATGATATATATAGATTCTAGACCATCTTGGAATCCCTAAGGATGAAACAAGCTTCAGATGGTCTCAAAACCCTAACCCTAAAGATACAAGACAGACAAAAGAGAGAGAGAGAGAGAAGAAGCGATGAGGTGACTGAGTCAAAAAGGTAAAATCAGATAACTTTTATTCTTCTCCCGACCTTGCGACTGCAATCTGATATGTATATGGTAGCTAGTGTAGTTATGCGAAGTCCTGGTAGTTGTTCTCGCCTACTCACCTACATCTCCTTTTGAAATAACTGTCCATCTTGTCTATGAATAGTGCAGTGCCAAGTGTTACCTCACTCATCATCTAGAATTTCTTCCTCTACCACAGGTTTCTTTTTCTTCGGTGTTGTCATGACTTCCCATGCTTTCACCTCATCATCTGTCGGCCAATTGAAATCTTGGGTACTCTATACCTGCACTTTTTGTCTGTCCCATCTTGCATCAGTGATGTTCTTGACATCAAGTAGGAACTTGTTGACATCTGTCTCAGCTTTGAATGCTTCATCTTAAAAGAAGATTAAATCCATTTAAATCAACCTCTGTTCCTAAAAGAAAAGCCTCTTGAATAGGCATCTTGGTGTCAAACTCACCCCTCCAGGCATCTATAGATTTTACCTGGTCATCTTCTCCTTTTAAAACAAGGATAAACCTATTAAAATCAGCTGAAAAGAGACTCAACTTAGCCTCTATTTGGTTCAATTTCCCTTTGAAAAATGAGAGAGCAATGTTGACCCTTTTGATCTCATCTTCTACCTCTGTTACAATTGGAGGAAAGTCTACCCTTATGTTCTGCAGAGATGACAATTTTTCAAATAAACTTGCCCTGGCAGACCACTTTGTGAAGTAGGGGTTTAAAATTAGAAGGTACCTTAATAGCTCAGCATGCAATATAGGCAATTTTTTATAGGTATTAATTACAACATCAATGTTTTCTTTGAGGATCTCAATCCTATGTTGTAATATGCCTCTCAATGCTTTCAATGCTATAACATTCGCCTTCTCTTCATCCACTTTATGTTCTACAGCCTCTTCTGATTTAGGCTTGTCTTCAATCTGGATGGGTGGTGGCTGGGCAGGCACATACACTACTTCTAGTTTTGCCTCTAATTCCTCAGTTAATGCTTTTATCATCTGATCTCTTTGGTATAGCTTTATATGGCACATATCTCTATCTTTAGATAGTGCACTTGTTTCTTCTAACAGATCAGTATACCTTTCAGA
>MU223283.1:804713-814835 GCA_018584345.1 Thuja plicata | reverse complement strand
TATATAAAACAAAGCTCATAACAGGGTCATGTGGTGCTCAAACAGTGAGCTCATAAATAATGCATGATGCCCTAGCTTGCAGCCCATGAGCCATAAAGACTTTTCCTCATGAAATGATCATAAACGGGGAGTACCACATAGTGAATATCAACAAAAAAACAAATAAAGAGAGATAAAACACTTCACACAATGCCTTGAAGGTAATAGCAATGATTCCCTAGCTCTCAAAGCTTGTGGGTCATCAAGCATTCCATATGCAAAGATGTAAACAATGTCAGTATTAAACAGTGAGCTCATAAACAATGCAACACAATATTTGCACCTTAGTAAACACATGTTAACACAATATGTTGTTGACAAAATATGTTAACACCATGTATGTTAGCCTATTGGGTTAATATGTGTTAGTAAGTTGAAAACAAACATAATAGGATAACATACATGTTGTTAACATATTTTTTTAACTAAGGTGCAAATATTGTGCTGCATAGACACGACCCTCAAAGATCGCGGGTCATCAAGCATTCCAAATGCAAAGATGTAAACAATGCCAGTATTAACATTCATATTGTGCCATTAAATCAACAAATGCCATCAAAATGAAATTGAGTTAATGAGAAGACAAAGCTTGAATGCCTACCTCAAGTCATGGCTTTCATATGGAGATCAAATGTTAAGGAACGATGACTATGCACATGCATAATTGTAGATGAGGATTAGTAATAGGGTGCCAGGAATTTCTTAGATCTTTTGGATCTAACCCCATATTTTCTTTCCTTGGAGGTTGTGGATCATACATGAGCATACTAGATCATAACACCAAGTCAACACTTGATTACTTCAGGCAATGTCTGGTACCTTCATTATTTATGTTCATCCACTTATGTATGTTTGCATACATTCATATTCTTTTAAAAATTGGCTATACTCATATTCTTCTTGTGTCTGAGTCTTCCCATTATGATCAATTTAATGCTGTAAATCTTGACATAGAATTCGATATCAACCTGTCCATATGATTAAAATGTGAGGGAGTCAAAGAAAATATATGTACAATTATAAAACCTAAAGTTAAATTTACAAAGTAAAATATCATTTATAAAACCTGTCGTAACATGTCATTTTTTGTTTGACTTTTTTTGTCACAACTAAAGAGTTCTCACCACAAAAAATAGATTGACCATTTTCTATCAAAACCACATGTGTAGATATAATGATTAAGTACAACATGTCCAATTTTTTTGTAGATATACACATTAAGGATCATGTCAGATAATACAAGGGAATTTGATCAAAATAGGGAAACAATCGCTAGATTGTTGTCTAAATTTCAAAGAGAAGGCGATGACAAATGTTATTGTCCATGCAAGAGTTGTAACGACTTAAAGACAAGAAGAATCAAAATCAAAATAGTAAAGAGACATTGTAGGGAGAATGGTCACATTGAAGGGGGTTTGATTATCATCCATTGGTAATTTTTGTTTGTTATATTTTTTTCATAATTAATATACATATGAACCATGGAAGGAGGTTTGATTATCACATTGAAGGGGGGTTTGATTAACATCATTTTTTATATAGGTCAATCTCCCCAGTGTAGTACGTGATATGGACCACCACATCTTAGAGGAACATAGGGGTGTGAATATAGAGGAACATGGAGGTGTGAGTATTAAAGATGAAGATCATGATCCCATGGAAGATGATGATCATGCGCCAGAAAATACATTTGAAGATGATGGTATGAATGCATTGATCATTGACACATTTGGTACTAGTGCTACTGGTGCTGCTAATGATGATGATGATGATTATGATGAGGATGAAATTTATGTCATCCATGATATACCTCTACTTGAGAAGGTGAACACCACTCTTTAGGAAGACTCCTAATCTACTCTTCTCTCTTCTTTATTGTTGTTGGTGAAGTTGAGGGTTATGAATGGTTTATCCAACATAACAATGTCACGTATGCTAAGGTTTTTCATATACATCATTATAGTCTATAAAAGGTGAAACATGTACCATTAAGATTGTTTATAGTAACAAATTATATTTTTTGTTGTAGATTGATAGGTGAGTTTCTGTTACCACCATCAAATGTTTTCCCTCACTCATACCGAGAATTATGTGCCACTATGAAATATATTGGAATGGAGTATCAAGCAATAGATGTTTGTCCTGAAGATCATATTATTTATCATAAAGAACAAAAAAATTCAATAGGATGCCCTGAATTCCATACGAGAAGATATTGAGATGATCAAATGACAAAAAAGGTGCCTCACAAGGTTCTTTGTTACATCCCCATTATTCCACATTTGAAATGATTATTCAGGTGCAATAGCTTGGCACAATTTATGGATTACCATGCATGTGGCAAGAGTTGGGATGACATTATTTGAATACTCATAGATGGTTCATCATTTATGGACATAGAAGAAAAGTGGCCACACTTTAAATAAGAACCTCAAAATCTCAGGCTTTCTCTGGCAGTAGACGGTGTCAATCTGTATGGAGAGATGAGATCTGTTTACTCAGTGTGGCCTATTTTTTTTATCAACAATAACCTTCCACCATGGATGTCAATAAAGAGGGAGAACATTATGTTGGTAATGATTGTTCCAAGTATTTTATTATTTTATAGTTATCTACATGTAATTATAATTATTTGAGTGAAATGGCCATAATAATTATCTAATGTTGTTAATTCAACTAGGTAAGTACCAAGTGAAAGATATGAATGTATATATTGCTCCTCTTATTAATGAGTTGTTGGTGTTATGGAATAGTTTTACTATGTATGACATCTCTAAATAAATTGGACAAAGACAATTTCAATTCCATGCAATTCTTGTGTGGACAATTCATGATGCTCCAGGGTTGACAGATTTATATGGTATGTTATGGTGAATTCTAGTTGTACGCGATAGTTCTAATTCTAAAAATTAACATATTTAATCCAATTGTATCATTATCTTATAGGTCTTCAAACAAAGAGAAACTTTCCATGTCCAATGTGTGGTCCAAAGATGAAATCTTGTTATTCCAAAAGTTTAAGAAAGTAGGTGTTTGATGAGTATAGGCACTTCCTCCCCATAAATCATAAGTATCAAAGTGCAGAAAACATCTTTTCAATGGGAAAGAAGAGACTACATTAAAGCCCCAAAAAATGAAACCTCACCTATGGCAGTTGGAATATAATAGAATTAGAGGTAATATCATTCCACCTAATGGTTGATGTTTTAAAATTATTTATTTCAATTATGTTCTATTGGCTAATTATGTAGTTGATGATCTTGAAGGTCGTGAAGACATCACTGAATAGCTTCCAAAGGGACTAAAATGTTATCCCAGAGAATTTAGTAGGCTGCCCTACTATGAACAACTAAAAATTATGCATTTGTTTGATACTATGCATATTGGAAAGAATGTAACAAAGACACTGTGGAAAATATTGGATGTAAGGCGTGACAAAGAAAAACTTGGCAAAATTTGTAGTGACATTCATGATTCCAATCATGCAATGAAAAATATTATTGAATCAAATAGAAATTGAGACAAGATTAAAGCAAGTGATCTTCCTTGGTTATTAATAAATCAACAAAGTAATTCCATAAAAGAATTCATACGCAAAATTTGATTTCCTACAGGATTTTCTGCGAATATAAGAAATGTCACATCAAAGAAGAGTGGTTTTGGGTCAGGTATGAAAATGCATGATTGGCATACCTTCATCAAGGTAAGTCACAATATTTTATATTTATAATATATTTGTGTAACTGCATTCAATTTTCATTGTATTAAATGATCAATTGACAATTGTTGTAGTATTTTCTACCCCTATCGCTCCCAGAGAACTTTGACAATAATATCAAAAAAGTGATATATGATCTTGGAAAATACATGAGGTAAGTAGTGATATTTGTTCAATATATCAAACAAGTAATATATTGTAAAGTCTTGTATTTATATATTTTTATGTCTTCAATCCCTTGTAGGTGGTTGTCATCTAAAGAAATCCATAAAGAAGATTAAAATATTAGAAGAAAAGAATTCCTCATCTAATGTGTGAAATGAAAAAGTGTTTACCTTCAACCTTTTTCAATGCATAAGAACACTACCTCATACACCAAGTTGAGGAGATTGAATTATGTGGACCTATACATGCTAGGTCAATGTGGATGTTGAGAGACACTTAAAATTTTTGAAGGGTTTGGTACGAAAAAGAGCACGTCCCAAGGGTTCTATGGTTGAAGGATGTATGGTATACCATATGATGGTGTACGTTACTCAATATCTTCCTAATCTTGTAGCAAAGACCCAAATAGAATGCATTTGGGATCTCGACTCCATTAAAAAATTTGAAGGGGAGTACTTGGTGGACAATAGTAGATTTAGGAAACTGAAAGGTAATAAATTATGATATTTTATTATAGTTAATTAATTCTTAATCTTCAAAATAAATCTGCTGTAACTGATCATCTATTTACTTTTGTACATTTTCTAAAGAGTGGGATGTAATACATTTGTTTATTACAAATAATGAAGATTGGATGACGGTCTAGATTGAACAATGTCAAGATTATGGTCATAGATTAAAATGGAAATTTGTGTCTTCATTGGTTAGACAAGCTTATTGTAATAGAGATCCCAATGTTATACAAAAGGAAATAGATTTAGCATATGGTTTAAGAGATCACCAGGTACTTATAAATTTGTTAATCAACCGTATGTTTTTCAACTTGTGATGTAATAATTTATACATGTTTGAAATTATTGTAGGTGAAACACCACAAGGCTATGTTCTGTAATGGTTATAAATTTTGCATCAAAATTTTGGATGACATGAAGAAAACTTGTGATTTTGGGGTAAGTGCAGTCTTCCAGGTGACTAATATTTCATCTAGAAATGACTTACATCCTTGAGAGTTGCAAAATTGATACTATGGTATTTTGGTTGATATACTTGACTATGACTTTAATTCCTTCAAATTATTTCTCTTCATCGTAAAATGATATAGACTACATCTCAATCAAAATGATCCTGATAGAACTGTTATTGAACATGATAGTGGATTTCCAATGATTAATACAGGATTGTTTGAGCTAGTTGGGGAAGACCCCTATGTTCTCCCAAGCCAATGTAAGCAGGAATTTCACTAGGAGGTTCCACATAAACCGGGTTGGTCATTTGTTGTTAGAAATGATCCAAGAGAAAGGTCGATAAAGTATAATGTGATGGAAGAAGAAGATACTAAGGAAGAGGAATAAGTGGATGATGATGTAGATGATGATCATGACTGAGAGTTAGTCGAAGAAGAATATGAAGAAGAAGACAAGGATGATGTTGCTATTGATCATGATGATGATGAGGAGGATGATGATGACAATGATGATGATGCTGATGATGATGACTCTGATGATAGTGGTGGTGATGATTTCATCGATGACAATGATCTTGATGATGAGATGGATGAAGAAGAATATCAATGACATGAATGAAATGTACAATTATCCTGGATGTTTGGCATATTTTAATGATTATTTTGGGTTAAATTTTGCACTTTTCCACTAATATTCTTAGGGTTTCGTATTAATGGCATTTTTGGTTTATCATGAATATCTAATTAACTACTCTTATTCAGCTTGTTTTATATGTCCTACTTATATCTTTGATCTTTTCTTAAGAGAAATTTCATTCTAAAAGAGTGTATTTAATCTCTAAATACTATCTTATGGGATTTTCTTCTGATAATTTTCTATTTCCTTGCACATCAATGATGTTAAATCACATGGGATTCTCTTTGTTCCCTGCAATGGAGTGAGCTAATTCTGAAAGTATAAATAGATAATTTTAGCAATCTATAATGTACTTCACAAGATGTAATAAAAACTATGGAGTGAACTATGTTTGTCTGATTATATAACTATTATCTTTTGTCAGGTATCCCATACAGTCTCATGGATTGTCAGGTATAAGTTAATACACACCATAGAGATTAATGTCTTTTACCATTTGTAAAATATCTCTCTCATTTCATGAAGTGTAGGTACCAACAAATAGGTATTTTTTAGATTTGTCTTCCTCAAGCGAGGAAAATGTAGGAATGGAAGAAGAAAGTGAGACATTTAGTATGTCTAAATCAAGGAGATCAACTTGAGGTAAAAAGATCAGAAAGAAATTCAATAAACACATGGAATTTTTCCTTTCTCAATGGGGTTGTGTTCTTATGATGATGAGAGAAAAGGTGACTCCAAGGTTCCCTTTAGGTACAAACATCTATAAAAACAATGGGTCCCCAATGAACTTCCTTCAATAAACACTGATTTTTGTTTTAGAGAGAGGATATATCGCATAGCACCATCTTCAATACATGGTTTGGGCCTATTTTCTATGGATGGCATAAAGGTCTCTTACAAAAAAGTTGTCAAATTGATGGAGTATGTCAGACCTTGTTATGATTATAGTAGTTGGATGCAGATTGGTAGATATAAAAAAAGTATGTGTAGGTATGGACTCGCGGAAAATTATATACAACAAAAAGTCAATGAACAAAGTAAAATAGTAGATATATACATTGATGGAAGGCCAAAAGCATCAAGGAATATTGTAGGTTTTATAAATAATACATGACCTGCATCAACTAAGAAGCAACCCAATTGCATATTTGAGGTGCGCGAGGGAAATTACGCATTTCTATGTGCGATCAAATCAATACATGGAGGCGAAGAGATGCTTGTCAATTAAAATTTGAATTGCATAGATATAAAAAAAAACCCACCATTATGGACAAGGTGGTACACACTATGTACCATTTAAAATTGTTTAAAAATAAAAAAACACTCTTCTTTTAATTGAAGCATTCTGATAATTGTCTATTATTCAACGTAACTTAGCATAAGAACATGTGTTTTAACATGTCTAAATAATTTTTAATTTTTGAAATATAGGGCCATAGTATGGATCAACAGCCACATGATACACATGGTGATGATGGTTCTCATGGGACTTCTTCTTCCTGATAGGTAAAACTCATTGTTGTTGTACAAATGCACATACAAGAAAAATGTTAATGCGTATTTTTTGTTATGTTTTATTATTCACTACTATTTTGAATAGCTTTTAAATAAATTGCAAATAATATTATTCTCACAAATGAGTGATGATTAGAAAAAGGGAAAGGAACAAGTAGTCCATGAGGAGCTGTAGGATGAGAAGGATCCATTAATTGTTGATTTTTCATCAGATGTCGATCTTTTGGTTGCACTGCAAAAGGTCCTTCATGCAATTTCAACAGAGTTAACTTGATTGGAAGATATTCAACCCTAGACTCTTGAAATACTGATGAGAGAGGATGAGTTGGCTCACCGTGTTAAGACTTATACAGTAAGTATTAATGTAGTTTTTAATTATAACAAAAGTTCAACAATGGTTTTTATAGTATACTCTTTTATTTATGTCATTAACTAAAATACATGTGTTATTTTTACAGAGGACGCTAAAAAAATTTAAGGTTCATGCCCTAGATCCAAATACTTTAGGTGGTTCAAGTAGATCACATTTTCTATTGTCCACTTGTGTTTTGCTCGAACAATTTTTTTTAATAGCTCTAACAATCTTGTCCATGGTTGTTCATATTTTGTTATGCTCTAACAATATTATTTTTCAGCACCTACTATTGATCCTATGTTCACTACGCTTCCTGCTATAAGGATCAGAACCACAGAGGTACTGTCGCCTACAATGTCAGCAACATGTAGCTTGGCCACAGGTGCGCTGGCAATGCCTATTATTGGTAAGTAGATTCATCTTTTTATCTCTCATTTATCATGTGTTTATTTCACTTGAACTATTCTTTCTTAGGGAGAATTTTGTAATAATGGATTCATTTTATGTAGAAGGCAATGATGAAATTTTTGGATGTACTCGTGTTGCATGTACGGGAACAATAGAGAAGTGTGATCAATTTATCATAAACATTGAAGATGGACTTCCCGTAAGAGTAGCCTAGCTTCCATGTACTTTAAAGATTGATCCTTTATTTTAATATACAATCTTATACTCATAATGTAATGCACTAACCCCCTGTGCAGTCCCTCACAATAACTAATAATCCTATTATTATTTTGCAGGAAATAATCTATTTTATGAAAAACTTAATGATGAATGTTTGTGCATTTTCGGGCCGACCATACAGACATGGTATCATATTTTGATTTCATTGCTAGATCAGATTTCCTTTCATCCCTTTCTTCAAGTATATTAAAAGGTAGCTTCACTTCATTTATCAATCTAATAGTTTTTTTCTTAAAAGGTGGCAATCACAAGATAAAGAGTTAAAGGATAAACTCATTGACTCTATGATAAAACTTTTTGGACCCAACACCTTTCAAAGACTTAGGCTCCTTGAGAAAGCGGGGAAAAATTTGAAGTATATTAGGGACAACCATATGACCCAAATAGAACGCAACCCTTATTACGAGCGCCCCCCCTATGTTCCTATTAATGAGTGGGAGAATCTTAAAAAGGATGCACTTGAGAGATGCTCAAGACATGATGGACAAATAGTATCACCCAAGGAAAGAAGGTACATGATAATCTTAATAATGAAATTATGTACTATTTACTCTTTGTACTTATGTGATCTAACATATTTCAAACATCACATAGGTTACCTGACACATCAAAGGAAACATAAGCAAGAAAACAAAAGCACGGGCAACAAAAGCTCAACTCGGGTGGATATTCAAAACTTGCTGCATGAATTGTAAGTAACAGTAAATGAGAAACCGTATGCAAATATTTATAAATTGTAATCAATTTACTTTTGATGAAATTCACTATGTACAATAAAAATGTAGGCCTTGGAGTTCAAACAAAAAATTTCAGAAGAGGACAAGAAACTAGTCTACAAACAAGGCTATACAGTCGTGGCTGAATGATTCTGATCAAAGAGTGTGCAATGTTCTTTTGGTGGATCTGTCGAACAGGTAAATAAGCCATTTGATTTTTATTTCAAGTTGAATACTTTACCAATTACTCTATTTGATGTTAAGTTCCAACATAAAGTTAATATATTTTTTTTAAGTAAGGAAACAATGATTATATATTTTTTTAAAACTTTAAAGCGATTATATTTATATATATTAAATTGAATTATTAACATTTCTCACTATTTGTCTTGTATTTATATGTATATATTTTTGATAAATACACTAATTATTTACATTGGAATGTAGTCTGCCGATCCTGAAATACCATCTGAGAATGATAGAGGTGTCAATTCGGATGTGCATTGTAGAATTCAAGGTATACATTTTCTATTCGAATTTTGATTATTGATTTATTAATACAAGTAAACATTTTAAATTGAATTTGGTGTAGTAATAAAAATTTAATTATAATAGAGATGTAGAGAATGTAGAGCTTCCCAATGAGGGTGTTGAGGTTCAAGCCACTGAGAAAGAAGATGTGGTTGCACAAGGTAAAGAGTGTCATGTTTATGTTTTTTAAAGTACTAAAATGCTTGTAACAATTATGATAATATGTTTTTAAATTAACCCTAATTATGATAATATGTTTTTAATTGAATCCTTTTATTTTTTATTGCAGAGGGACCGCCTTTGCAAAGGACAATAAGATCACGTCCATGGGAGAAAAGAAATGATGATGCCGAGATGGATATGCCTCTGCAAGATTTTAGAGAATCAGAAAAAAAAAGAAAAAGTAAAAAAAAAAATGATTCTCATTTATTATGCAACTTATTTGATAATGACTGATGTTTATGTCTTGATGTTGTAATAATAAAATTATTATAGTTACTCTTATTTTTAAAGGTATATTTTGGTATATTTTTAAAGGAATGCATGATATGATTAAATTATATACATGGTATACTTATATGTTAGATTTTAAGATAAGTGGTCATAGAATTAGGTAATATGTATCTCTTCTCATACAATTATGAATCTTGTAGGTTTGGGACCATGGATATTGTAGACGTCCAAAATCATCCTTATATTAATTTAATTAATATTCCCATAGCACTATAATTAATTTTAATTAATTATATCTGTTATATTCTTCTATCTATTTAATTAAATTTATTTAGTTAAATA
>MU223283.1:788248-804389 GCA_018584345.1 Thuja plicata | reverse complement strand
GGTTGCTCACACATGTGTGAGCAAACCTTGAGCCACTCAAACCTTAAAGGCTTGTGTTGACTTTTGTATGGCATGTCCTTTTGCCCTTGTGTCCTCTATGTGGCATCTATGTGGATGCCACATATGCTCCACCTCATCCAAGCCCTTCTCTTCCCTCCAAAAATCTATAAATAGAGGCCTTTCCAAGAGCAAATCAATCTTTCATTTTGTGCATTGTTATCATGCTAGTTTGTTTCTAGGATTTCTTGAGAATTTTGCATACTAATCTTAGTTCATGCTTATTTTGAATCTAGATATTACATGTTAGGATCATAATGGAATGAATCTTAGTTTCTTTTAGCATTGCATGTCATTTTAGCATAGTTTGAATCTTCATTTTAGCATTGATCTTCATCCTCATTGCATTCAAATGGATAGTTTGAGACAAGCTTCTTCATGCTTGTTCTTGGGCTTTCCATTGTTTTAGCTTGCATTTGAAATCTTTAGTGGGATTTAGTATTGTGTTGGGAGAGCACACCCACATCCATCTCTAAGAGCACATCAACAAGGCATTGGGTGCCCTTGTTCAAGCTCATCGGAGGTTGTGGTTTAAGCCTTTGTTTTGGGATTTCATTTGAATATGCTAACCCTTGTTTGAATCTTGTTATTTTGATCACTAATCCTAATGTTTGCATGTTCTAGTGTTGTCTCTTGCAGGTAGGTTTTTATCACATACAGATATTACCTTAATATCTTAAAAGAATTGGTTCTCCATCGTAATTATGAACCATTGGGTAGGTAACCTTATGAGGAGGTCTATGTATAGCTTATTTGTAGGTAGAATCTAATTAGGATCTCAGCCTTGTTCACCTAATTGGGTGGCAGCCAATGGAGACACTATTTGGGGACTCTACCCTAGAAAGGGGTTGCATAACCAATTCTACCATCCTTTAAAAGACCGGTTTTAAAGCTAAACCCAAACTATGATGTCTCTGTGAGTTATGTAGGCAAGGCCATCTATGATGAGCCCCTAAGGCATTAGGTCTAGCCCTTAGGTCTTGTAATTTTGAGTTCTTCCTTGATCTTGCCACCCCTTACCAGTATTTTACATAGTTTGTATCTCTTTACAAAATTAGTTTTATTACGCCGAAGGCGTTCCTTCTCTTAAGAAATTTTTTTCTCTTTAACATCAATAATTTGAAATGTTCAATATGGTGGCAAGATGATTAGAAAAATTTGGACCTTTCATTTTACTTTGATATAATATTGATTGTCTTTCTGTTTTCCCTTTTACATTTTCTGGTAGCTGACTATGCTTATTTTGCAAAGTGGTTTCATCATGTGGGCATTATTTCCACGAGTTTGTGTGTTGATTTATGTATTTCCTTGCAGATGGAAGACTTTGGTTTTCTCCATTAAGCACCTTGAATCACCAACAAAAAAAATCATAAATATGATGTTCAGGTTAGTTCATTTTATCATATTTTCATTTCAGTTTTCAAAATGTTGCGTTGCATATGACTTAGTTTGGTCTTTACTCTTCCAGACGTTCTCTTCCATCTTGGTAATTTGCATTTGTTTATTGGTCATTTTTTTTCTACCCTTGTTGGTTTGTACTCTTCTACTTGTATTTCATTAAATTTAATACTTCGTATGCAGAGATAAATTTACAGCAAAAGGTAGGGTGCACAAACTTGCGGATCTCGATAGTAGGGTGCAACAATATACTAGGGTGTAACATTGGGATCTCGATACTAGGGTGCAACAATATATGGTGTACAACAACAGCAAGCATGCAATGAATACAATAACGTCATACATATATGTATATATGTATATGTATATATGTATATACATATATATATGTATATATATGTATGTATATATGTATATGTATATAACAAACAAAGCTCATAATAGGGTCATGTGGTGCTCAAACTGTGAGATCATAAACAATGCATGATGCCCTAGCTTGCAACCCATGAGCCATAAAGATATTTCCTCATGAAATGATCATAAAAAGGGAGTACCACATAGTGAATATCAACAACAAAACAAATAAAGAGAGATCAAACACTGTATGCTATCAAAATAGAATGGCGGTGGTGATTCAATGCATCTGCAACCTCAATAGCATGACAACATTGATCCAATAACAATAAATACATTACAAATTCCAAGCTAGTCACGATCTCAATGAAATAACTAGTGTATATATAAAACAGTATATGGTGCACAACAGCAGCAAGCATGCAATGACAATAATAACATCATATATGTATATGTATATGTATATATATATATATGTATACATGTATATGTATATGTATATATGTATGTATATATGTATATGTATATAACAAAAAGAGCTCATAATAGGGTCATGTGGTGCTCAAACAATGAGCTCATAAATAATGCATGATGCCCTAGCTTGCAATCCACGAGCCATAAAGACATCTCCTCATGAAATGATCATAAATGAGGAGTACCACATAGTGAATATCAACAACAAACAAATAAAGAGAGATCAAACACTGCATGCTATCAAAATAGAATGGCAGTGGTGATTCAATACATATACAACCTCAAGAACATGGCAACATTGATCCAATAACAACAAATACATTACAAATGCTAAGCTAGTTACGGTCTCAATGAAATAAACAGTGTATATAGAAAACAATATATGGTGCACAACAACAACAAGCATGCAATGACAATAATAACATCATACATATATATGTATATGTATATGTATATGTATATGTATATATGTATATACATATATGTATATATGTATATGTATATAACAAACAAAACTCATAACAGGGTCATGTGGTGCTCAAATAGTGAGCTCATAAACAATGCATGATGCCCTAGCTTGCAGCCTATGAGCCATCAAGACATTTCCTCATGAAATGATCATAAATGGGGAGTACCACATAGTGAATATCAACAGAAAAACAAATAAAGAGAGATCAAACACTTCTCACAATGGCTTGAAGGTAATAGCAACGATGCCCTAGTTCTCTAATCTCGTGGGTCATCAAGCATTCTATATGCAAAGATGTAAACAATGCCAGTATTAAACAATGAGCTCATAAATAATGCAACACAATATCCAAAATGAGGATCCCAAATTGCATGAGCAATAGGTCTTACATGTAAGGGTTCGTGGACCCATGCTTTGAAATTGCACCTTATTAAACACATGTTAACACAGTATTTTGTTAAAAAAATATGTTAACACCATGTATGTTAGATTTTAAGATAAGAGGTCATAGAATTAGGTAGGTTTTCACTTCAATGAAAACATGAGTTGTTCCCTTTATTTGTTAGAATGTTGGTCAAACACATATTTCCTTAATTTCAGTTTATTTCCCTTCTTAATTTTTTTTTAAAATTTTTTATGATATGATTGATGTCATTCATTTTGCCCATCTTCAACTTTAATACTCACTCCTCTAAATCTTTGTGCAGTTAGTAAATTTTGTCTCCTCTAAAGAGCTAAAGTTATGTTAGAAGATTTTATTGGTCAAATGTGTATATGAAACTGATCTATAAAAAATTTGATCTTGCAGAATATGTGAAAGATGTGGCTAAACTACTCGCAATGTTGTGGTAACTAGTATTAAATTCTTGCAAAAATGGATTTCTCATTGGAAAATAGAAAACTTGAAACTTCTCGATTTTATGACCAAGAGTTTAACTCTAGAAGTCACTTTGAATCCTACTCCAATTAACACTATAGGAAGAATAGTAATTTAGATTCATGTTCAGTTGAAAATATAATTCTCAACTTGAACCTACATGATATAGTTATGTTGAGTCTTCTCTTACTTTGCATCTTCATTGATGATTCTGATATCTAAAAGATTACTTCTCCAAACTTTACCTCAGCAATGTGCATACTATTTTTATAGCATGGATTCAAGAAAGATGCTATTTTGTTGATATTGAATACATGGAAGAAAGGCCATCAACATTTCTTAGAAGTATATTTAGAAGACTGGGGTTCAATTGCATGCATATAACCATTTATCAAAGTGATCTGCTTCCTGTCATGAAAATCATTAATGTTTTAAAAGAGGCATGCTCTATCTTGCAACTTTCTGGTAGATTATTCAGATAAGGGTAATTGTGGCTATTACCGCTACAAATTCATTTGAAGGAATCAAACTAGTAATATCAACTACCATATCTGCCAAGGCCTCTGTACCATTCCTATATTTCCAGGCATTATATTGAACATTTAAAACTATAGGAATTATATTGAACATTTTCATCTGCATGCACATTTTCATCTGGTGAAAAACAAAGCGAAGCTCATTATAATTTTTTTTAATAATATAGAATAATGTTGCAATTACGATGGATGCCAGAGAATGACTGACACCAAAGCTATACATGTGATGGACATATGTTGGAAATTGTTGATAGATGGACATTGCATGTACAACATATCCATCACAGACCCGTCGTAATTGCAATAGTCTTAATGTGTAATGATGACATGCTAAACAATGCAGCTAGTACTTATTGTAATGGTTATTTCCATCACAATAACAACACACAACAACTGTCAGTGGTTCTGACACCAAAATTGAAACACCGACCTGTGTCACTTTCCCGATGGGGTAGTGTCAGAATTGCAACACATAGCCATCAAAAAAGGGACTCAAATGTACTAGTGTGAAGAGTAGAAAGCAACAAGTGGAGAGGAGAAACCACCCAATGCCACTGATAAGAAAACTGAAAGTGAAAAGGCTGCAGAAACAAACAAGGTTGATGTGGAGACATCCACTATTGACCAACAAATCAATACCAAGAAGCACACAAAAGGCACAACACCTCCCACACAATCACCAAAGAAAGAGAAAGAGCATGAACTAGCTATAGTTCTACATATCCCTAATTCAACCACCATATCAAAGAAGAAGAACAATAAAAATCCAGTCATATGAGATGAAATAATTCACATACCAATCTGTGATCCTAGAACATTGGATCCAGAGTCACTTACAAAGTATGGAGAACTTTGTAAAAGAAAGGCAATAAAGGACAAGCTCAAAAAGGAGCACAAGAACTCCCAAGTCTTGAAACAACCAAAGAATTACTATTTCATATTTTACCTGAAACCAAAATTGATCAAAGTGCACCTATACTTGATCAATTAGCAACACTCATTGATGCCATCAAATCCTAGAATGTAGATGCAAACAAGGTAATTGAGGAACATGCTGAGAAGAAGTGTCAATACAAGATTACAGAGAAAATCAGCCAAGAAGTGGCAGAACAAAAGGTCAAACTTTCTAAATTAGTTACTAAAATAGAACAAATCTTATCAGAAGTAGTCAACTTAATTCAAAATTTGTGCACATTAGAGACTTTCACTACCGAGCATAGTGAAAAGATAGCCAAAATTGATGAAGATCTTAAGGCTAGTGCACAAAGTCTCACAACCAATGAAAATGCATTCAAATTGCATTATGACAAGATTATAGAAGAAAATTTTTTTTAGACCTGAACTTCAAAAGGCAGAAAGGAGAATCCGAGATGAGGTAACTGAGCTACAGGCTATGTTACTCCCGAATCTCACACTGTTGTTAAAACATGACTTCGGCAAAAGCATTGATTGCCACCCCAGAGATGTCTATTACAGAAAACATATATGACATGCACGTCAGACTCACCTTGGAATTCATGACCCTTGAGATCCTCAAAGAGAAATGGTAAAAGCTAATGGAGCACATTTAAAAATCCCATTCCCACATTTTTGGCAAGTTGTAAGTATTGCACATTTGTCATTATTTTCAAAAAAAGGGGGAAATGATATGATAAAAGGGGAAATGATAAAAGGGGAAATATACATATAAGGAAATAAATGTATCAAAGGAACAAACATGTACATACACTACACTGAGGCATGCACATAGGGGGAGTCATATTGACAAGGTAAACATTTGGTGTACATACTAAACATTTCAGTTTTGCACATATCAGTTTTTGATACTAATGCCAAAGGGGGAGATTGATAATCCTAAAGGATAATATTTTTTCATTAGTATACAAAGAAACATTTTTTGAACCATCGGTAACATGATCACCAAGTGACAACATTCAGTCATGTACAATGAACACCAAAATAGACAAGTACAGAGATCATCGAAAGTGTACTAGCACAATGATCACCGATAGATAGTTTACAGTGTAAACTGACAACACAATTCACAAAGTAACCCAAAAACATAGTTTATAGAGTAAACCAATAGACATTTCAAATACCTCACCGAGAAAAGACTACAGAGCAACCCAAGCACTAGTCTACCGAGAGACAGTTTTATTTTTGAGAAATGTGGATCTGAGTTATACGTCAGATAAAAAATTTGATTTTTATATTTATCTTTATGCTTATCTTTAAAACCGTTTATTGAGGGACAAGTAAAGCATATATAATTGTTTTAATCAATTTAACTAATTGTACACATGCAAACTAGGAGATCAAGGTCAAGTTGTAAACCTTTGATCATAGAGTTTTGATTGTAATGTGTGAAACCTAATTAGGTCAATACATTATTTAAATAGATGTAGTAATCAATTAGAAAATGATGATTGTAGCCACAACAGACATCTATGGATAAGAAAAAGAGTTTCATGCAAAAGGACACAAAAGACAAAATCTAGTTATGAAGAACAAGATTCAAGGCTACCGAACAGAACAAAGGTATTAATAAATCACTATAGGTGATACATATACATTGTGTACTTAAAGGATCTATATTCAAAAATTCAAGATTGCATACTATCAGGTCAACAAGTATTTTTTACTACTCTAACAATTGTAGAAAATAGAAGAAATCCTTTAAGAAGGTGGACTTAATAGTCTTATTGTAAATCTCTTAACTGAGTGCACACTTAACAGTTTTGCTAAATCTCTTAATAGAGTAGACCTAACCAGTCTAAAATGTTACTCCTAACAGGGTAAGATCATCATAAGTGATCACACTTGTATCCTTAACCGGCACCTTCCATTCTACAGATAGTGAAGCTTTGTGAGTTTCATCCCCACCGTAGTTTTTACCTTCTAACAGGGGTTTTCTACATTACCAATTCTTGTTTCATGTGTAATTACATTTCATGAATTTTTCTATGAATTTTTACATGCAATTAAGTTTATAATTTGATATTACATGCATCAGGTAGAAAAACATCTATGGTCGATAATGCAAGGAAAGATCATTAAGGGTTAATTGATAAAAAGTTTTAAGGGTACTGATTCACCCCTCCCCTCTCAGTATAACCATTCCATTATTCCAACAAAACATCTAACCCACTATAATATAAACACATTCATCCTCAAAAGGATTGAGTGATAAATAAGTGCTAAGAATATTCACCTCCTCTAGTAGTCCTTCGATATTGTGCAAAATCATGTTTTATGCATGTGGGAGGCCCTTGTAATAAGGGTATAAGAGGATTTTCATTTGTTTGAATAGATTTACAATTACAAACCTTGTTAAAGTAGTAAGCCTACCTTGTAAAGTCATGATTAAGAGCCAAAATTGACTTTAGGTAGCTTTCTTGAAAGAACTTCTTGTTTTGACCCGTTATAATGTCTAAGAACATACACTTTGTGTAGTTTAAGGTATAGAAAGAATTCTTTGTTGTGTGTGTTGTGGTTGTTTCTAAATTTCAAAAACGGACATCTTGAAATTTGATCACAAACTTTAAACTTTTAAAATTCATCAAAAATAGTGATAGATACATTTTACTTGGTGAAGTTATGCGTATAAACATTCTTTTCAGGTGTATCAGAAGTTATATTGTGCTTATATAATGCAAGTTGCATGTACTAGGTTTTAAGTTGCATGTAGTCACTCTCTAAGTGACATGTACAAATCTAAAGTGTCGCATGCTAACGATAAAATGCCACATGCTATATCCTGAAGTTCCACATAACAGATTTCCAGTAAGTGTGTAAGAAACACTCAAGTCTCGCGTACCATCAAGCCAAGTCATGTGTAAAAACTAAGATAGAGGAATAGGGGGCATTTCCCAAGGGTTTGAAAAAAATTAAGATTTATATTTGTATACCCATTTGGACATTCTACCCATTCATCACTTTACATTGATCAGAATCCCTCATCTTTGGAGAATTCAAAAAAATCATTAAGGGATTGATCAAAAGGGGATAAAAGCCAAGAAAAATCATTGATTTATGCTCATTCTAGGTTTTACCTGATCCCATTACATAAAAACTACCATACAATTAGACGACACCTATCTCAGACAAGAGATTCTTTTTCCAAGCGGTACCTCTACTTATTCACAATAAACGATCAAACCAACAAAAGAGGTGGAACAAAGTAGGATGGCTTTTCCTTTTGGAAATATGGACCCTGACCTCATTAACCTCACCAAAAAGGATAACACTAACAATAATGGAAATGGTGAGGTCAACAATAATGGGGATAATGGAATAGGAATTAACCCTAACAACCAAGGGTTAGACAACAACAATGGAGGTAACAATGACCCTAATGACGAAGAGGCTACCAAAGTGAAAGTCAACAAAGTGGTACAAATCCCATTCTTCATGAAACTCATGGAGAAAGCATTGGAAAGAGATAGGGAAAATACTTCCTAGACTTAGCATAAGAGGGGACTAAACTCCCTCATAATTATGATGTCGACAAGTTAAAAAATCAAAATGAGACCAACCCTATCAACTTCATGAAAATGAAATTTAAGTTATTTCAAATATAGATGGAAAACATGAAGTAGATGGCGCTCCTAAACCATTCTTTATTGAATCATTGTTTCCATTTCCATTTTATAAGACCTTAATTATGGTTTCATTCCCTATTAATATTTTTTTTCCTAAGTATCATCAATACGAAGGAGCATCTGATCCCCAAGATCACTTAAGGGAATTTTGTGCATTGAGCTTGGATTTCATGCATGATACAACATATTTAATGATGTTATTTCCAATAAGCCTTAGAGGAATGGTGATGGAGTGGTTTTCCAAACTACCCTTTGGTATTCGCACTTTTGAGGAATTGGCTTCCAAATTTGTGACACATTATTCTTATAATATTAAACCTGAAATCACAATGATCAATTTATGCAACACCAAACAGCACAAGGGAGAAGGATTGTTTCTTTTCCTACAAAGATGGAGAGAGGTATTTTCTAGATACCCTCAAAGCATGCCCAAAAAAGAAAAGATGGAAATCTCCGTCAATAGATTGAATAACGAAATAAATGATCGATTGAGGTTACAATGCTCGTGTTATTTCTAAGAATTAATTGAGAATGGAGTTACTACAGAGGAAGTATTTGTAAAAAGTGGAGAAATCAAATTCTACAAGGATAACAATAATACTAATAAACATACTTCCAATAACAAAAATAATAGGGCTCCTCCTAACAAAATCCAGTTTTGGATGAAGAATAATAACAAGGGTGTGGTTAATGATGGAGTTTTGGAAGCAAACAACTTGAATGCCACTCCATTTAATCTCACAAGAGGATCCAATCAAGCTAATAATGTAAATAAAGCACCCAAAGTTCCCTTTAACAATAAAAACAACAACTTTTGGAACAATCAAGAGGCTAACAAGCCTAAACCCTTCTTTGCACCATCTCGTAGAAGGAAGTTCACCATCTTGGGTGAACCGCTTGAAAATGCATTGAGAACCCTCATTGTGAATAATATTATTGACTTACCTAGGGCTCAGCCCTATGAATCACAAGTGAAACCCTCATTGTGGAGTGAGTCAAATCATTGTGAATATCATAGAAATCAAGGACATAAGACAAATGATTGCATCGCTTGAAACATGTGGTGCAAGACCTTATTGATAATGGGGCGATTATAGTGGAAGGACCTCAAAATACTGAAGATCACGTGGTATTCAAAACCCCTTTCTTCAATCATAAGAAAGGAGAATCTTCAAATGCTAATAAAAATAATGGAGTTAACAATGGAAATAACTCAAGAGGTAATAAAAAAGTTAAATTTATGCACAATTATGATAATACTATTAATGCCCTATCCAGACATGATAATACTATCAATGTTGTGGTGGTAAAGGAACAAACTAACAAGGAAACCTCTAATGTTGCTACTAGGGGAAAGCAGAAAGAATTACCCTACAAGGAAGTACCCCTATAAATTTTAGTCCTACACAAGCAACTACTTTAGCTAAATAATCATCTTCTTCAACAAGGCCTTATAGTCTAGTTGATCAACGAAAAAAGACTCTGGCTCAAATTTTCATTTTGGATTTATTGAAACTTTCTCCCAATTATAAAGAAATCTTGGAGAAAGCTATTGTGGAAACTACCCTTCCTGAAAAATTTGGAAGATGAAAGGTTTTCAAACATGGTGAGTCATCTAATAGCACCTAATTGATTAGAATTTTCAGAGAAAGATGACATGTCCATAAACCATCCTCAAAACCTCCCATTGCATATAGAGGTTTTGATTCAAAAACACCGTGTTAAAAGAGTCCTCATTAATGGAGGAAGTGGTCTAAACATTTGTACCTTGAACCTAGTAAAAGCTTTAGGGTTATGTGAGTCATTTATTGATCCCAAGAAACAAATTACTATAAAATCTTATGATAAGGAAGAAAGATCTTCTAAAGGAATGGTGGTTTTTCCCCTTCAAGTGGGTCCCATCAAGAAAGATACCATTTGTTAATTCCTTGTAATGAAATTAACTTATAATATTTCATTGGGAAGGCCATGGATTCATGAGATGAAATTGGTGCCTTTGACCTATCATCGATGTATTAAGTTTCCATACATGGGTGAATAAATAACTATTAGAGGAGATTCAAATCCCTTTCAATATTGCAATATGGTGAAACCTCTTCATGAGTTATTTATTTCACATAATAGGGAAGGAGTTATTCTTAGTGTCATCATTGAAGAAACCAAAGAAGAAGTTCCTAATTTGACATTAAATGTTACATCTACTTCAAATCCTATTGAAACTAACTTACCTACATCAACTAAGGGAAAAGAGAAAGTTAGTTATGAGGGTCAAAGTTCCAATGAAAATTCAGTAAAAGTTTCTACACCAAAGGAAGAAATTTTGAGACATTCTAAGGATGAAAGAGAACAAACCAAAAAGGACAACTATCAAAAGATGGGTGAGATGATGCATAAATTTGAGAAACAATGTAGAATCAATTCAAAAGGAGTGGGGGGATATTTTGTTTTCTTATTTGACTTACCCACTTCCCCAAAGACACATGGGAAACCTTCAAATTCTTATCCACCCGAAAAATATAAATATCATTTTGTGAGAGAGAGTGACCAATCAGCCATAGAAAAAGAAGATAATGAAGTTTTATAGTGGATTTATAAAGATGAGGATAATTCAAATGTCCCCGTTGAAAGAGTGCAACATGTCACCATCCAAATTGATCAATATGGAAAGGGATTTACAATAATGCAAAAAATGGGGTACAAGAGAAGAGGACCCTTATAAATTAGAAATAAAGGCATTCTAGAACCTATTCAACCTCCTTGGAGGTCAAAGGATGAGAAATCAGGAATAGGGTATCAAGATAAAGGAGTTGGTTCAAGCACTATGCATGATTCTTATGAGCATGTACATATGTAATAATTTGAGAGTGAAAATGACTCTGGAGAATATGAATGGGAATCCCTATCTGAAGATTCTTCTCATGAAAAAGAGGTATATGTCATTCATACCTATGCTACTACACCTAATGCAAACAATCAAGCCAATATGGATCAAGGGTCGAGTTCTACACATGTGCCAATTATTTCTCAAGAATCAAATATAGGACAAGAATTTAGTGAAAATCAATGGATAGGTGAACCTTGGGTAGCTTTGTGGGGGGGGGGGGGGGGGGTTCANGGGGGGGGGGGGTGATTCAAATGTTAGATTTAATCCACACATATTTTTTCCAATGGAAATCCACAAGTATTCTAGTGAAGATAATTTTGATTTGACTTCTATGGAACACCCTAAACAAGAATATGTTATTTACTTGAGCGATACAATGTACGAACCCTCAAACAAAGTCATGTCCTTGAACCCTACAAATGAAAAATTACCTAATAATTCCTTATCCATCATTCATCTTGAGCTTATTGATTGAGACTTTACCAAACCTAATGGCTTACTCTATTTTCCCAATGACAATGCTATGGCCCAATACCTTAATTCAGTTCAGCCATCTTCCACCAACAAATTCAATCCAAACATGATGATGAAGGCAAGGGTCCAATCTCTTAATCCACAAGATAAAAGAAAAAAATAAAAAAAATGAAAAGGTCTAGTGGTGAAAACCACCGTGTGGCAGTACTAGACCCCCCAAAAGTAAAAATAATGGATGTTTCCAAAGGTGAAAACCCAACTGTGGCACCTAAGGAAGAGATATTGGATACTTTACCTAAACATGAAGAAGATAGATCTCCTATCCTAATTGAGCCAACAGAAAAGGTCAACATTGGCACAGAATTGGAACCTAAACTCATCAATTTAGCAGCATCATTGACTCCAACAGAAAGGAAGGATTTCATCAAATTCTTTCAAGAAAAGAAAATCAAACTTGCATGGTCGTATGTAGATATGCTAGGATTGGATCCAAGTTTCATAATGCACCAACTTAATGTGAGGCCTAGCGTAAAAACTGTGAAGCAAAGTTGAGAAAAATGCATCCGCATGTGGCTTTATTGGTTAAGGTAGAATTGTAAAAGTTATTAAAAGTTGGCTTCTAAGAGTCATAGCTTATGCAGAATGGATTTCCAATATTGCACCTATTACTAAACATGATAAATGCATTTGAGTATGCATAGATTTTAGAGATCTTAACCTTGCTTTTCCTAAGGATGATTTTCCATTACCTAGCATTGATTCTATAGTGGATTTGATGGTAGGACATTCCATGTTTTCATTGATGGATGGATTTAGTGGATACAATCATATTAGAATTAAACCTGAGGATCAAGAAAAGACCACTTTCACTTACCCTTGGGGTAATTTTTTTGGGAATTTTATGCACTTTAGCCTTAAAAATGTTGGAGAAACTTATCAAAGGGAAATGAAAACCATCTTTCATGACATTATGCATACCTTTCTAGAAGATTATGTGTATGATATCTTAGCAAAATTACATGATAGAAAAGACCATCTACCTATCCTAGAAAATATCTTCACAAGATTGGAGCAATTTAAAGTAAGGTTAAATCGAAAACAATGTGCAGTTGGTGTTCAATCTGGAAAGCTATTGGGCTACATAGTTTCAGAAAAAGGGATAGAAGTGGATCCGAAAAAAGTGCAAGCAATAATGGAAATGGAAACACACAAAAAAATTAGTCAAATGAGGTCACTACAAGGAAGACTTCAATCTATTAGAAGGTTCACCTCTCAATTGGCGGAAAAGTGTCACTCTTTCACAAGATTTCAACACAAAGATACTATTTTTAAGTGGGATGATAAATGTGATCAAGATTTTACCCTATTGAAGACATACTTCATGAATGCACCCATTTTTATGACTCCCATCAAATGAAAACCCTTACTATTATACATTTCAGCAACAGAAAGATCTTTAGGGGTTTTATTGGTACAAGTGGATGATGAGGGTAAAGAAAGAGCCATTTATTACTTAAGCAGAACCTTGATCAAGTATGAGTTGAATTATATATTTATAGAGTGAGCTTGTATAGCGGTATTTTTTTCTTCCCAAAAACTACGACATTACATGTCGATGTACAAGGTTAAGTTGATTGTCAAGATTGATCCACTAAAGTATTTTCTTATCAAAACAAGCCTTACATGAAGGATTGCTAAATGGGTGATGGTATTAAGTGAATTTGGAATTGAGTATATGGACCATAAAGCTATCAAGGGATAATTCATAGTAGATCAATTAGCAGAAAATCGTTTAGTTTCTACTCATCCTATTTAGGTAGAATTTTTAGATGCAGAGATAGTAAATGTGGAAGCAAAAGCATGGAAATTATATTTTGATGGATCCTATACTCAGCATGGATTTGGTGCTAGTATTTTATTGATTACACCACAAGGATACACCATTCCTAAGTCCTATAAACTTTTGTTCCCATGCACCAAAAATATTGCATAATACGAAGCTTTAGTCATAGGCTTTAATGGCTTTAGAATGGAACGTCACAGAACTACAAGTATATGGGGATTCACAATTGGTCATCAATCAAATTAATGGTGAGTATCAAATTGAGGATGAAAAATTAATGTTGTATAAAGGGATGGTATATGACTAGAATAAATATTTTGTCTTGATCACATTTGAGAAAATACCAAGGGATAAGAATAGAGTAGCAGATGCTATGGCTACTTTGGCTTCCTTACTTCAAATGCCTGATCAAAATGCTAGGTATGAATTCTTGGTGGAAGAGTTGGTAAAACCTTCTTTTGACATACGTGAAACTCAAATAATTTTCCTTCTAAATGGACATGATTCACTTTGGTATGGACCCATTTTTACCTATCTAAAAGACCAAGTTTTACCTTTAGACCAAACCCACACCCAAAAATGACACTTCATACACCAAGCGACTCATTATACTATCCTATCTAACACATTGTATTACAAAAGTCTTCACAAAATGTTGCTTAGGTGTTTAGAGGATGAGGAATCAAAGTTATCTTTATGAGATGTTCACAAGGGTATTTGTGGGTCTCATTCGAGTGGGTTAAACCTAGCTAACAAAATCCTTCGCATGGGGTATTTTTGGAAAATATTAGAAAATGATGCTTGCCACTTTGTTAAAATGTGTTCAAAATGCCAATATCATGGAGACACAATTCATGTGCCCGCACAAGAGTTACACATGTTCATTACACCATGGTCATTTTACCAATGAGGATTTTATCTTATTGGAATGATTTACCCACCTTATTCCTGTTGGAAAGTGACAATGCAAGCAATTGTTATTTTGTCATTGTTGTTAAATGTTAACTGGTGAGACTATTGTTATCTGTTTGAGTACAATATCCACTGTTGATGAAGAAGATTTAAAAAGAAGACCAAGTGAATGGTTGAGTTAAGGAAAATAAAAGGGTACTTGATCAGTTGGCACTATGGCAAAGTAATTAGTTTTTTATCTTTCAAAGACAGTTTTTCTGGCTGTTCTGTGCTGAGAAAAGTTTAGCTTGTGCCGAGCAAAGTTGCTTGTGCCAAGCAAAGTTTTTTGTGCTGAGAAAAGTTGTTTGTGATGAGCAAGTTTGTTCAATGCCGAGCACTAGTGAAATTTCTGAGTGGAAACAGTGATGTTGGCCGACTTACAGTAATTGGATTAATGATGAGATTTGGGATCTCTGCTAACTTAGTTAATTTTATTGGGATATGTAATGTTAATTAAATATTGATCCACATCATTTAATGTATGGGTAACCGTAATTAATGCATGGTTTCAAGATTTAATTAGAGACTACTTTGGAGAAGTAAATGTAATGCAAAGATGGAATGATCTGTTGGATCTGACCTAACCTAAGATCTACGATCTTGTTTAAGCGGAAAAGGATTTATCTAACCTAGATAGAGAGGTATATGATAACCTCAAGGGGTTATTCATTGAGTGTGCTCAGTGTGCTACTGAATGTGGAAGTACATGTGTGTATGTAAGAGGATTGCACAGTTGATTTAATGTTTGGCATGATCTAGCAGAGAAGGCTAAATACAGAAGTAGAGAGTTGCATGTGTGATTGCTTGACAGATTTCCAAGCAAATAAGAAGGTTGAAATGACAATGTAGGCTATCCAGTAAGTTAACATCAGAGCTGTAATTGGATCTAAATTTGCAAAGTAAGTTGTATGTATCATATCACAACTGCTGATTACTTTCTAACCATTGTATCAGTTAAAATCCTTTAACAACGTTGACCTAATAGTCATTTGTATAAATCCTCTTAGAAGGTGACATTTAGGTGGAATGTTCTAAGTCCTCTAACAAGGCCACTCCTGACAGGGTGATTAAATCCTTTAACCAGGTCACACCTAACAGTTTGTTATTGTAACCTTTAACAGGGTTGGCTCCTCACAGAGCTCACTTCATAAGAGTGAAAACTTGGTAGCATGTTACTGGTGGTTTTTCCCATATTGGGTTTCCATGTTAAATACTTGTGTCAA
>MU223283.1:745635-788198 GCA_018584345.1 Thuja plicata | reverse complement strand
TAACCTTTAACAGGGTTGGCTCCTCACAGAGCTCACTTCATAAGAGTGAAAACTTGGTAGCATGTTACTGGTGGTTTTTCCCATATTGGGTTTCCATGTTAAATACTTGTGTCAAATTGTGTGAATGCTTATAGTTTGTTTTACTATTATGTTTCTACAAGCAATTTTATTAGATAGTAAACTACATGATTAAAGTTGTTGACATATGCTACTGCTTCTGAGTAGATCTGAAATATAGAAAAGTTTTATTTACTACATCTAGAACTAAGGATAACTGATTCACCCCTCCCCTCTCAGTTATTCCAAATTCATTCTAACAATTGATATCAGAGCTTTGGTTTCCTGAAAATAGTTTGAAGGTACTTTGAGTGAAAAGATCAAGATGTATAAGAAGGAGGTTCCCAAGCTAAACAAAGATAACTTTCCTGCATGGCAGAGTTTGATGAAATTGTATCTGGCTGGTATTGGAGATGATGCTAAGTGACTTATTGAAAATGACTATGTATCACCTTCTACTCCTCTCACAGCTGCACAACTAAAAGAAAAGAAAGAGCACAATCAAGCAATGTTGGAGATTGCCTCCTCATTGAGCTATTATGAGTTTGATGGTATAAAGAGCTGCACAAATACAAAGAAGATGTGGGATAAAATTGCAATTATCTATGATGGAGACACAAATGTGCTGAGAGCTAAATCAGAAAGTCTAAGAGGTAAGTTTGATGAGATGAAAATGCAAGAAGGTGAAAATGTCAATCAGTATTATGGTAGAGTAAAAGAAGTTGTAAATTCCATTAGAGGAGCTAATGGAACAATAGATGTACTCCTAACAATAATTTGAATCTGGAAAATCTGATAGGCAGACTCACTGCATTTGAAATGTCAAATTATGATAACTATAATCCACAAGGTATTGATTTTGCTTTTAGATCACAATTGGTTCTCAATAAATATAAGAAAGGAAAGAAACATGTGAACAGTGATAGTGACACTACTGATGATAATCTTGAAGAAATTGAAGCACTTGTGGCAAAAAGGCTATCCAGAGGAAAAGGAAATACAGAGGTAAACTTCCTATTATTTGTTTTCCATGTAATAAAGTTGGTCATATAGCTGCTAGATGTCCTGATAAGAATGAAAAAGATGAAAGAAAGGACTAAAAATACAAGGAATACAAAGACAGAAAGGATGACTGAGGCTTTAGGAAATATAAGGATTACAAAGACAAAGGTAAGAAATCTTGTTATATTGCTGAAGAAACTTCTGACAATGATACTGACAATTTTGATGACAATGATATGAAAGTTGTTTATGTTGCAATGAAAGAAGATTCTGATGATGGTGAGAAAACTGAATTAATCTCTTACATGAGTTAAAGTGATCATTAGATCATTGACAGTGGTTGTTCCCATCATATGACTGGTGACAAGGATAAGTTTGAAACCCTAAACAAATACAACAGAGGATATGTAAAATTTGGTAATGATACGCCATGTCTTATCAAAGGTAAAGGATTGATTATCTTAACTAACAAAATTAGATGTGATAATGTGTATTGGGTTGATGATATTAAATGTAATTTACTAAGTTTTTCACAGCCAAACACTTTTGGTTACAAAGTTGAATTCCATCATAGAAAAGCAAAGATCTATGATTCTATTGGAGAATTAGTTGGAAGTGGTGATCAGACTAAAGCTAACTTATTTTATCTGGATTTATCTGAAGAAACATGTTTGTTTGCATAGTACAATGATGTTTGGTTATGGCATAAGAGGTTATGTCATGTGAACTTTGATAACTTGGTAAGCATAAGGAAATTGAAAAAGGTTAGAGGGCTACCTAAGTTAAAGAAACCTGAGAATGTTATGTGTAAACAATGTCAACTAGGAAAGATGACTAAGTCTAGTTTCAAGAGTAAAACACATATTTCAGAGGAAATTCTAGAATTAGTCCATACTGATCTCTATGGTCCCATTGGAGAAAGAAGCTACTATGGTGCTAGATATTTTATTCTATTTGTTGATGATTATTCAAGGATGATGACTATAATGTTTCTCAAGGAAAAATCTGATGCATTCCAGTTATTTAAATAGTACATAGCTAAAGTTGAAAAGGAAACAGGCAAAAGTTTGAAATGCTTAAGATCTGACAGAGGTGGAGAGTTTATTTCTAATGAGTTTAACAGGTTCTACAATGACCGAGGCATAAAGAGACAGATGTCCACAACTAGAACAGCTCCACAAAATGGTACTGCTGAACGAAGGAACAGATCTATCATGGACTATGCTAGAACACTAATGATGGAGAAAAATGTTGCATAGAAATATTGGAAAGAAGCTGTAAGTACTACAGTCTATACACTGAATAGAGTTCAAGTCAAGAAAGGTACAAATGCTACACCTTATGAACTTTGGTATGGTTATGCATCTAGTGTAAAGTATTTTAAATTATTTGGAAGCAAATGTTTTATAATGTAGGACAACATAAATGGAAAACTTGATGCTAAAGGTGAAGACGGTATATTCCTTGGTTATTCAATGAAAAGAAAAGCATATAAATGTTTGAATTCTAATACTAACAGAATTGTTGAAAGTGCAAATGTAAGAATTGATGAGTTTGTAGAAAGAAATGAATCTGAAAGTACACAAGAGCTTAAAGCTACAAATCATTCATATATCTAGATGAGGAAGATTATAATTCACTACCTGAGACTACTATCAAGCAATAGCATGCACCTATCGAGTCACAGAGTGGAGTTGTCAAACAACTGGAAGTGATTGCCGAGCTATCTAATGGAGATGCCGAGTCATAGAATCAACCAGAACTGAATACAAATAATGAACCTACAACAAGGACTGAGCCTACTCTATAAAAATATGTGAGAAGAAACCACAATTCTAATCAAATCATTGGATCAAAGGATTCTGCTATTATGACACAAAGTAAGTTGAAAATGGCACATGTCTATTATATGAATTTGAGCCAAAAACAGTGAAAGATGCTTTAGAAAATGAAGATTGGATACAAGCAATGAATGAGGAAATTGAACAAATTGAGAAGAACAAAACTTGGACACTTGTACCTAGGCCGAAGGATAAAAATGTAATTGGCACAAAGTGGGTATTCAGAAATAAACTGAATGAACATGGAGATGTGACAAGAAACAAAGATAGACTAGTATGCAAGGGTTATGCACAGGAGGAAGGAATTGAATATAGTGAAAATTTCACCCCAGTTGCAAGATTGGAAGGAGTCAGAACCTTACTTTCATATGTAGCCTATAAAGGATTCAAATTTTATCAAATGGATGTGAAATCTACATTTCTCAATGGTATCTTGGAAGAAGTGTATATTGAGCAAGCAGATGGTTTTGTTGACCCCAAAAAAAAAGAATATGGTTTGCAGATTGCACAAAGCATTATATGGACTAAAGAAAGTGCCAAGAGCATGGTATGAGAGATTGCACAATTATCTGATCAAGATTGCATTTGCAAGCACCAATGACAACAACAACCTATACTTGAAGACAGAGCAAAGCAAAGGTACATTGTTAGCTGAAATTTTTGTAGATGACATCATATTTAGTGGACAAGATGTGTTATGCCAAAAAATTACAACAGAGATGCAAAATGAGTTTGAGATTTCTATGTTTGGTGAAATAAAATTCTTTGTTGGCTTACAAATTTATCAAATGAAGAATGGTATCTATATCACTCAATCTAAATATATCAAGGAGATACTAAATTTTTTTTGAATGGAAGAGTTCAAACTAGTGAGTACACACATGGCTACTAGACAAAAGCTGACAAAAGATGATGACACAAATGAAGTGAACCAAACACTCTACAGATCAATGATTGGAAAACTACAGTATGTTGTAGATAGTAGACCTGATATTTCCCTAACTCTTGGAATTGTTGCAACGTTTTTGATAACCCCAAGGAAACTAACATGATGGCAGTAAAAAGGATTCTAAGATATTTGAAAGGAACTAATGACTATGATCTATACTACAAGAAGAATGACAAGTTTGAACTCAAAGTTTACACTGACTCTGATTGGGCTAGAAATGTTGATGACAGGAAAAGCACTATTGGTGGAGCATTTCTTTTAGGTAAAAGATTGATCTCATGGACAAGCAAGAAATAGAACTACACCTCACAATCAACAGCTAAAGTTGAGTATGTGGTAGCTTCAGTCAATTGTTCTAACATTGTGTGGTTGAAGATACTACTAAAAGGTATGAAGGAAGAAGTCACTGAACCATTTGTCATATATTGTGATAACACGAGTGCCATTAATATCTCTAAAAACCCTGTTATGCACTCAAAGATAAAGCACATAGTTATCAAGTATCATTACTTGAGGGAGCTAGTTCAGAATAAAGAAGTGAGATTGGATTATGTGAACACTAAAGAAAAATTAGCAGACATATTCATAAAGGCACTACCCAAGGATGCTCATGAGTATCTGTAAGGTAAAATGGGGTTGATTCCCCTAACTGAGGCTAATGAAATTTTGTATGGTATTGTTGCATCAAATATTAGACTCAGAATAATTGATACATTGATGCACAGTAAGTCACACTTTAGGATGCTGACTAAAGTTGTGAAGTTGGACAAGGATAGAAAAGAAGATTAGTCATAATTAAGATGATAGGATCAACATGATACTGAAGATCTACATGATAATGATTTTGATGTCTTTGGCATTGTTGTCAAAGAGGGAGAGATTGCCTAAGATTTCCTAGAGGAAGAGATTACATAAAGGAAGAATTATGTAGAGGCAAAGTTACTATTGAAAACATAGAAGTGATTATCTACTTAGAGGGAGTCTACAGATGATTACAGTGTGATTATAGACATAGAGGGAGAAATGTTTTATAGATGAGAATTAGAATGAAGCTAAAGACATTAATGAAGATTCATTCATATCAAGGAACACAAGTGACTTTTTGGATTGTATGGTAACTATGCTTGTTAAATCATTGTTTTAATATTTTGTGTTTCCATCAATTCCAAAGAGGGAGATTGTTGGAAAGTGACAATGCAAGCAATTGTTATTTTTTCATTGCTGTCAAACCTTAATTGGTGAGACTATTATTATTTGTTTGAGTACCATATCCACTATTGATGAAGAAGATTTAACAAGAAGACCAAGTGAATGGTTGAGTTAAGGAAAATAAAAGGGTACTTGATTAGTTGGCACTCTAGCAAAGTAATTAGTAGTTTATCTTTCAAAGATAGATTTTCTAGTTGTTCTGTGCCGAGAAAAGTTTGGCTTGTGCCGAGCAAAGTTGCTTGTGCCAAGCAAAGTTTTTTTTGCTGAGCAAAGTTGTTTGTGACGAGAAAGTTTGTTCAATGCTGAGCACCAGTGAAATTGCCAAGTGGAAATAGTGATGTTGGCCAACTTACAGTAATTGGATTAATGATGAGATTTGAGATCTCTGGCCGACTTAGTTAATTTTGTTGGGATATGTAATGTTAATTAAAGATTGATCCACATCATTTAATGTATGGGTAACCATAATTAATGCATGGTTTCAAGTTTTAATTAGAGACTACTTTAGAGAAGTAAATGTAATGCAAAGATGGAATGATCTATTAGATCTGACCTAACCTAAGATCTACGATCTTGTTTAAGCGACAAAAGATTTATTTGACCTAGACAGAGAGGTATATGATAACCTCAAGGGGTTATTCATTGAGTGTGCTCAGTGTGATACTAAATGTGGAAGTACATGTGTGTATGCAAGAGGATTGCATAGTTGATTTACTATTTGGCATGATCTAGTAGAGAAGGCTGAATATAGAAGCAAAGAGTAGCATGTGTGATTGCTTGACAGATTTCCAAATAGATCAAAAGGTTGAAATGACAATGTAGGCTATCCAGTAAGTTAACATCAGAGCTATAATTGGATCTGAATTTACAAAGTAAGTTGTATGTATCAGATCACAACTTCTGATTACTTTATAACCATTGTATCAGTTAAAATCCTTTAACAAGGTTGACCTAACAGTCATTTGTATAAATCCTCTAACAAGGTGACATTCAGGTGGAATGTTCTAAGTCCTCTAACAAGGCCACTCCTGATACGGTGGTTAAATCCTTTAACCAGGTCACACCTAACAGTGTGTTATTGTAACCTTTGACAAGGTTGGCTCCTCACAGAGCTCACTTTAGAAGAGTGAAAACTTGGTAGCATGTTACTAGTGTTTTTTCCCATATTGGGTTTCCACGTTAAATACTTGTGTCAACTTCTATGAATGCTTATGGTTTGTTTTACTGTTATGTTTCTACAAGGAATTTCATTAGATAGTAAACTGCATGATTAAAGTTGTTGACATATGCTACTTTTGTCGAGTAGATCTGAAATACAGAAAAGTTTTATTTGCTACATCTAGACCTGAGGATAACTGATTCACCCCTCCCCTCTCAGTTATTCTAAATTCATTCTAACAATTCCAATGGTCACAAATACATTATAACTGTAACAAAATATTTTACAAAATGGGTAGAGGCCATGCCATTGACAAATGCTACAGGAAAACAAATTTCTATGTTCATTTTCAATCACATCATTTGTAGATATGGTATTCCTCATGTCATTATCACGGACAATGGAAAACAATTTAAGAATAAATATGTGGATGAGTTATGTGAGACCTTTCATATCACACACCATTCTTCCTCCATTTATTATCCTCAAGGAAATGGATAAGACAAAGCTACAAATAAGAATATCCTCAAAATATTGAAAAGATCGATCGACAAATCAGGAAGAGATTGGCACATACAAATAAACCCAACATTGTGGGCCTATAGAATAAGAATTTGAACACCAACAAGGGCAACACTATTTTCTTTGGTTTATGAGATAGAATGTGTTCTACCTTTGGAGGTTGAGATCCCATCCTTAAGAGTCTCATTGCAAGGATTGATAAATGATGAGGACTATAGGGTTTCATAGCTTCAACAATTGGCATTTCTAGAATAACATCAAAGACAAGCTTATGAGCATTTGAAAGTGTATCAAAATATAATCTCAAGGAACTACAATAAACATATCAAACCTAGAACATTTCAAGTGGGAGACTTAGTGTTGAGAGAAAACCCTAAAAACCAAGTAGAGAGAGAAAAGAAAGCAAAATGGGAGACAAATTGTCTTGGACCTTTTGTGATTACTTATTATTTTAGAATGGGGACATACAAGCTATCTTATTGTGAAGGTAATGAGTTGCAAAAACCTATTAACAACATCCATTTAAAGAGGTTTTATACCTAATCAGATGAGAGAGTATAGGTTGAAAGAGTATCAAACAAGAGTGTATCTGATGAGTTTAGCATCATTCATTATACATTAGAAAAGTTCAAAATCCAAAAACATGAGAAAGATAAAAAAACTCAAAAACACTAGAAAAGTAGAAAAGCATAAAAAGAGGAAAATTGAGCATGAAGAAAGCAAAAACATTAAAAAGATCAAAAAATGATTGTCTTGGTGAAAACCTAGAAAATAGGTGCCTTGATGATATCAAAAAAAGAAAAAAAGAAAAAATCAAAGAAAAATTTTGAAAAAGAGAAAAGTGCCTTGGTGAAAACCTAGAAATAAGCGCCTTGGTAGCAAAAAAAAGAGAAAAAGGAGAAAAAGAGAAATAAATGTAAAAGGTTAAAACCTGACAAACATACACTTAGGTCTTACCTAAGTTGCATTTTTACATATTGTCTTTACATTATCCCATTTTTATATCCTCATTGCATCCATCATTTGTGCATAGTCATAATAAAGTCTCTAAGATGCATTGTCAAAAATCATTGTCACATACTAGGTTTCATTTGCCCAGATTTACACATGGTTTCATACTCACTTGGGGGAAAAGAATTAGTTTTGATACAAATAGATTTGAAAGTGCTACTTTTTGGTCACATGACATGAGACATTTTCAGAACTTTAGAGGAGAGATATTTTTGGAACCTTTGATGGATATCATTGTTCAACCCAAGCATTCGATCTTGCAACTTGATCCTTGATCTTCATGAATTTATTATCAAGATTAAAATTTGACAAAACCTAAAAGATCAGAATGGATGGAGTTATATTGAAAATATTGATACAATACAAAACACTTGAAGTTTTTGATGATGTTCATTGAATCATGTTCTTTTTAGCTAATCAATGATATTTTGACTGGATTAGGGATGATGAAGACATGATATTTTTCTTGATTTTGTGTGACTATTTTGAGGAAGATCCACCAACTTATGTGAATTCATCTAAGGACATGGTCATCAAAGAATCATTGAGGACATTCATATAGGAAGGAGGGTTAACCTTTGTTTGTTTACGCAAACATATACCTTGGATATTTAGATCTTCCATATCTTAATACCAAAATCCAATTGCAACATTGAATCTGATGAAACCGATATTCAAACTCCCATAGTTGATTATTCAATTAGTGAGGGTTGTACTAGTTTCTAATGGTTACAAAATCAATGAAAGTGGTATTCATATTATCATGATGTGGTTATCCAATAAGTGATTATTGTACTTTCTCCTAGTTACAAAAATCTCAATGATGAAAATATATCTTCTTTTGCATTTCTTTTGCAAAGACAAAAGTGACAGTTAGTTGCATTTCATGCTTATATTAATTGCATTAGAGGATTTCCTGAGTTCAAGGGGGTTAATTATTCAAAAATTTCATATCTTTATCTTGGTCCACATTAATCAATTATGAAGACTTTCTTGTGCATTTATCATCGCATTCTTTAAACATTAAATCATTATTTACATAAGTTTTACATCATTATTCATTATCAGAAAAATCCACAAACATTTCATCCTTCACATATGTGCATTTCATTGAAATATTGCATTATCAAAATACAAAAATATAGCATGTATAATAAAGATCATTACATTGCATTAATCATTTAGATTGCATCCATCATAAAATAAAAGCATATAGAAATAGATTTACAATCATATTCATTCATCTAAACTATGTCATATATAAGGCATTGCATCCATAACATGTAGAAATATAATTCATAAACATCATATAGAATCATAACATCAAAGAAAGTCTATCATATATCATCAAGGAAATCAAAGTGACCAAGTCATTATCATAAATATAAATCAAATATCTAATACAATCAAAGCTACATGATATCAAAATGGTACATCAAAGTCCTAATCAAATCAACATCTGATACAATACATATGATCCAATGATGATCTCAACATCAATCATGACCCACTAGAAGCACCTAGTGCATCTCCTATCCCTGAACTACCTAAACCATCTAGATCTCTATCGGTTGATCTATCCTATGTGGTAGGAGGTAGCTAACTAGTACTTGCCATACTCAGCATTTGTGCCATCATGGTCATAAACTACTGCATCATGCTCACAACCTAATCAATCCTACTAGTAACCATAGCCAAACCAATTTGTAATCCCTACACATCCTTCTCTAACCTGGTAATGGTACCTGGCTGAATCTGTGGCTGCACTTGTGGCTGTACCTGAGGCTGTACATGTATCTACAACACCTACTATGCCAGAATCTAAGGAGCTATAGGCACATGTGGTGTCAGAATATGAGGAGCTATAGGCACCTACTATGCCAAAATCTGTGGACCCTGACGATGTCTAGAAACATGTATCTAAGCTTGTCTCGCAACTATCTATCAACATTGACCCCATACCACTTTCGGTAATGCATGTACTGGTCTCATCCTGAATCCACCACCTCTCCCACATGCATGACCACCCCTCATCTGTGGTCCTCCATGACCCCCATCTCTACCTCTAGCTCATTGAGGTACTCTCTATCTCTATAGATCTCTCTATCATCCACCTCCATGACCACCTTGCCATCGTCATCATCTAAATTATCATCTATACTAGAAATTGGCTCACCGAGATCAGTGAACCGAGGGAATCTATGTCTAGTAAACCACTATGAGTAATCTCCTAACATCCTTGCATCTACTATATTCTCTCGCATATCCCACTGCATGTATTGTAATTTGTCTATCTAATTGCATGCATACTGGAAATCAACCTATGCACCCCACATGGATATCTCAGCCTAAACTCAAGCATAAAGTGCCAAACCCTATGGTATGTCCTGAATCCTCCCATACTGATGGGATACTCTATAGAAATAAAATCTCTCAATAAAAAGAGGTGACTGACCTATCATTCATCAAGGAGTGAACATATTATATGGAAACTCATTATCATCCTCTCACCATACCTCACAACCCATCTATGGTCTCCAAATAACCTGATTAATGTCATCAAGCATGCAATGCTAGTATTCTAGTTTGTCTAGCCAAGGCTAAACAACCATGCCCTCATACAAATATGCATAAGGCCATGCAGTATCTCTTTGTTTAGTAGCTATTAGTCTCAATACAGGAATGTGCTCCCATGTCCATAACTATGATAACATCACTCTAACAGATAACGAAGCACTTCCCCTATAAACTACATGGTGCAACTCATGATATAACTGTGCTAGTATGTAGGAACCCCAATCAAATTTGCAAGGATTTGGAATCATTTCCTCAATGATGCAAACCCAAACTAGTGCAAAACCATGACCGCAATGATTTGGTAGCAGAACTCTACCAATCAATGCACCCAAAACTATAGGTAGAGTAGGAAAATAAGAAAACTGCGCCCATGTGACGCTCTCATCTCCAATTGTCTGATCTTTGAAGACTCATCTACATGCGCTGCCATCATACACTTGATCATAATAGACCTTCTCTCCTCAAGTTAGGATTCGTAGCAATCTGTACATGTCCTCAGGTGTAATCATCATCTCTCCCATAGGTATATGGATAGTATTATGGTCAGAGTGCCTTTGCTCTACCATAGATATGAGAGGTCCATGGCTCATCTAGAACTGAGGAAGCTCTAGGAGATATAATAACCCACATCTACCAATAATGCATCTCTCATGCCCTGAAAACTGATATACCATATCAGTGAGCTAAGATGGGACAATCTAGACATACAACTTCTGGAACGAAACCTATTTTTCACAAATCAAGTGGATTTGATTAGTATCATCATTTAAGTGGATTATCCTACATTAATCTATCATAAAATCAACCTATCACTCTTTTTGAGAAAACATCAACTATTTTTCCTAACTCTATATTGTGAGAAGGGAAAATACATCAGTTTATTCTATCCTATCAATCAGATTGATCTAATCAAACATCCAGTTAATTGATCATCCTAACATCCTAAACACTTAGTTTCATTACTAAATCCAACCTGCTTATCTTTGTTATCAATTTTGTGTTTGATCCATTAAAGACGACCATAAATGATCAAGGTTTTTCAAACTTTTCACTTAGGCATCATTTTGCCTATGTGTACACGCAATTTTAAATAGGTGTACACGTCATTTCAAGTTACTTATAACTTTACCTATCATATGTAGCATTTCACCATTCATAGGCGTAACATGGCCTAGTACACAATACTTTGCAGCATATGTGTGACTTAATCACTATTATGTGTAACTTAAATCAGGGGTTTTGGCTAGGGTTTCATATGTGTAACTTAATTCTTCCTACATGTCACTTGGGATTTTTCCTACGTGACATTTTATGTTTTTTTACGCATTGCTTCACAATGTGGATGCGACATTTTACCTATCTACGTGCAACTTAATAGCATACTACACATAACTTAACTAAAAAATGCATGAAAACCCTAACTAGGCATTGAAACATCAATTAAATACAATAAATGTTGGAGAAGGTCATAATAAATCACCAGAGGTCCATAGTTGGCTAGTCTCTAGAATTTGCAGCCTCTCTTGAACCGATGCTCGCATATGGGGACCACCATCGTTGTAATCTCACAATGTCTTAGAGCTAAAATGGGAGGTTAAAAGTGAAAATGAATAGTAAAAATGACCTTTATACTTCTATTTATACCTTTTTAACCTAATTTGATGAGATTTTTATCCTTTTTTACTTTAAAAGTGATATTTTTCACCACCGGGGCATATTGTGATGGATTTTTCATCTCATTTTCATAAATGAAAATGTAATTGACCTAATTATTTCATTCTTCAATATATTTTTGCCTCTTCTATCAATTCTATTTTCATTTCTGAGGGGACATCATATGGTCAAAACATTATGGTTATCACATTTTAAACAAATTATGGGGCACTAAAATTTCAAATTGCTATTAGTGGGGTATTTTCATCATTTTTTCACATCAAGGTTTCTCGTCATCAAGTTTTGCATCAGATTCACATCAGGTTACATATTCATTTCTCGACTTCAGGTTTTGCATTAGGTTTTACATCAAATTTTTTGCATCAGATATTAATCAACCAATCAACCAAGATTAGGACATCATTTTTCTTTGAATCAATGTGCTTCGCGCATCAATTCGAAGAGGGGCATTTGTGGACACCTAAATTTGGTCAGGTGTATTTCAATCAATTAGAAGGTAATTTTATCAAATCAAAAGGGACTAAATCACATCAAATCAAAGGATCAATTAATAAATATATCAATTAATTAAGTATAAACCTAAAAGGGATAAGCCAAAGCTATATAATTGATTTAATCAATTAATTGTATAGTTTAAAAATCAAAAATCAAAATCAACCTATTCCCTTACATGGATAATTTAATTAATTAATTAAATTATTAAATCCTAATTTCCTTCAAAAAAGGGGACAATAATTTGTATAACCAATGAGAATAAAGGATTGAAAGCACATGGATCACTCCAAAATTTGCAATCTTGATCACTCATTTTAATCTTCAAAATCCTCACCACTCAATTTGTCTCTTTGTCCCAGCCTTTGAGACTACCATTTAAATGCTCTCACCATTTGAAACCATTTGAAATCCTTCAACTCAACCATGCTTTGATCATGATCAACTTAACTCTACCCCCTACCTTTGGGAAATCCTATAAATAGCAAGCATTTTGAGAGAATTAAGAATCCTAGACATTCATGAGCAATTGCATCTACAGTATATATAATTTTATCAAGAGCATAGCATTTGAGAGCATAATTGACCATAATTTGAGCATCATTAAATGAAATTTCATTGCAATTTAAGAGTTGTGAGCTAGATTACGCATCATCTTACATCAATTCTCATTCTAGGTCTGTCACTAATGGAGATTAAGGCTGAGAGCTTCATTAGCATTCTTAGTTAGAGATCCATGGAATGTTAAATGTTATTTTGTCAATTATTTAGATTAAATTGTACTTTTGTTTCCATAGAATTGATAGATTGCACCCTAATTTCATGAAGGTATAGTTTATATATAAACATATAGTAATATCTGTGTAAAGCTATTATGAGAATAGTTTAAGATAGTTGTACTTTGGATAAGGTATTTAGACAAGAAGATTAAAGGGAAGACCAACAATGGTTTCATCAATTACTCACTCATATTATAGATGCAGATTCAAATATAGATTATTGGAAATTTTTGATGACAAGAACAAATGCTTCATTGCATCCAAAAATTAAAGAGGAGTTTGATAATAATATTCATCTACTTGCCACAAATGATAATGTACATAATCACAAAAGAAAAATTATATTCATTAAAAAGATTGATATTCCATAACATTACGAGTATAGAAGGTTGTAATGATCTAGGAGGAGGTCATAAGGATGAATTAAAAGTTATATTATTAATTTCTCGAGATGCAAGGGTCATGTTAACACCTAATTTATTGATGGAAGCAGGTCTTATGAATGGAGCTTTGGGATAAATTTAAAATATCATATACAAACTTGGAAGTGCCCCACCAAATTTCCTAACATATGTTATGGTTGAATATGATAATTACTATGGAATTCCATTTGAATATGCCTCTCCAAATTTAATTCCAATTTCACTAATACAAATAGGGCTCACAAATCAATTTTCCTTCTGTTTAATTTGGGCACTAACTATCCATAAATCACAAGGTCTAACTATTTTCAAGGCATTAATTGAGAACAAACCAAGAGAAAGGATGCAATCAATAACTGTTGACATATCATGAGTTAAGTCCTTGGATGGACTTATAATTTCACAAACATTCTCCTATGATCATCACAAAAATATGAAGACAGGGAATCAACTAGTGAAAAGGAAAGAAGAGGAAGAAAGACTCAAATTTTTGGAAACAAAATAATTGTATGTAATGTTTATAGTATTGAAGATAAATTTCCCATTAAAATTTTGGGTTAAGAATACTAAAAGTCTCGTTCATCATGAATTCCTACTATACATTTGAATGAATATGACATGCACCAAGATTTACAAAGCATAACAATACTTTATTCAAATTTTAAAAAAAAAACATAATAAATTTATACTTTACATGTTGCACTGTAGATGCTACTAGTATAAATATCTTATATACATCTATCAAAAAAATATCAAGAGATATTAGTCTTAAGGCACCTATTTATTCTTAATAATAATTTAAGTATAGGTGCCTCGAGACTGATATCTCTTAGTATCTTTTAGATATATGTATCTAAGATATATATGCTATTTATAAAAGACTAGAAGAAATGATTCAATTAAATAAATTAAAGAATTTTTTTAATTAGAGAAGACTTAGTTAACTAATTAAATAATTATTTATTTACGAGAAAAAATAGAAGAATATATTTAATTAAATAATAAATATTATTTAATTAAAGTGGAGTAACATATTAATTAAATTATAAAATTATTTAATTAATATTAGAAAAAAATTAGATAATTAAATCATTTTAAACTATTTAAATATGAGAAGGGAGGGAAATGTTGATTTTTGAATTCAAATTATAAGAATGCTATTGAATAAATTAAAAATAACATTAGTAAAATTGTTTTGATTAAGTAAAAGAAGGATTTGAAAGGTCCCAAAACCTTGTACAAAAGATCAGAGGATAGACAAAGCTGATCAGTCAACTATCAAAAGACAAGACAAAGAAGAAATAGGGACCCTAGGCCCTGCAAACCCAAAAAGCAGAAAAAGACAGCCCGAAAACAAAAGACAACACACAGGGAGCTAGATAGTCTCCATCAGATCTTTCACTTGCTCCGCAAGAAGCTCCATATTATCCACTGAGACTCTAATGTCTTCAAGGTCCGTGTCTTTCTTCTTTATACTTGCATGAGTGCAGATACCAGATCCCAGACCCTCTTTGGAATCCTTACTCTCCTCCCCTCTATTAGCCTCGAGTCTCTCCATCAGATTCTTTCATTGCTCAATAGAAACTTTTAGAATATTAAAGCTTTGCTCACATATTTTTTTTACCATTTTCTCCATTTTTCCTTCCAGTGAGGATAGACGCACCTCAATATTTATGGATTTAGATTCTTTGTTCATTTTTTTAATCTTATCCTCCATAGTCAACACTTTAGTGCCCAACTCCCCAAAGGCTTCGGCCTTGTAAAAAATTTTCTTTCAGGCTTGGCACAATTTTAGGCGTCTACAGAAGCAATGAGTTGCAAATATTGGATACAAAAGAAAAATTGCAAATCAAAAGATCAGTGTTCCTTTTAAGTGTGCTTGCCTTCTAACCTTCAACCAACACAAGGGATGTATCATAGTTGTAAATGTTAAATGCTTGTCATTTCAATCTATTGTTATTGTTAATTCAAGATATTATTGTTGTTTGTTATTGTCATTTAATGATATTTTTATTTCTATTTATTAACAATTATAATATATTGACCAAAGAACTACTTTAATTGACATTGCACTAGCACTTGCACCCTAAAGAGGTGGAATGGTTATAGCAAGATATTCTTTGGGTAATATATTAGAGAGAAAGAAAAAATTGAAAGAAATCAACACTGCCTTTGTTAGAAGTAGTTATTTAGAATACCTTTGTTATGAGTAATTATTTAGAATACAATTCAATTAATCTTGAAATGTGGAAATTTTTTGAATATGGATAAAGATCGACAAGCTATTAAAAATAAGTGCAACATCCAATAATGCATTAACATGATTTTTCCGTATGTATACAACTATTTATCGAAAGGAAAAAACATTATTGAAATAATATGAGCGAAACATGAGGCCTGTTAATGGGAAGATTTGGGTTAATCCATGCAGCCAGGGGAATTTGAAGGAGAAATGAGAGTCTTTAGAACAGGGATAGATTAAAATGAACTTTGATTGTGTGTCAAAGATAAATATAGGTCCTTCATGAGAAGGTTTTGTTACAAGAGATTTTAAAGGCAATATTATAATGATTAGAGATAAATGTCTAAGGGATGGGATGAACAGGGAGGCAAAAGTACAAGTGGCCCTCAAAGTAGTGAAGGCTACTAGAAGGATTAATATGGATAGATTCCACTTGGAAGGGGATTCATTGATTATTTTGAATGCAATTATTAAAGGGGATATTGGAGTATGGTACCTAATTAAGTATATAAAGAAGATTAACCCACTAACAAGAACCTTTGCAAATTTCAAAATAACTCTTGTGAAACATTAAGGGAATGAGATAGAAAACACTTTGTCCAAAATTGGTTTAACCTAAAAGGACCTATCAAGTGATGAGGAGATAAATAATTTATGAGATTTTGATGGTAAGGAGTTGGATATAGATCCAATAGTGGCTAAAAATTATTCTATTCGATGAGTGGGATTGGCCTTTCCTAGGAAATTTTTAATCTCATTAGGAAGTGGGCCCTAAATATTTCAAAAAGGGTGTTTGAAAAAATGAATTGGTTTTAAATCCATAAAAAATTGATCAATTAATTTTTTTATTCGATACATATGAAGGACCATGAATAAATGAAGGTGGAAATGACAAAGAGGAAAGGGATGTTTGCGGTGGTTTCATTTATGATTGAGTAGAGTGACATGATGGCTTCCCCACTCGAGGCAGACATGTATGTCATTTGGAGTACTTTGGTAATCAAGTAAGAGAATCATCTACATGAAACTTTGGAAAAGCACGTGAGAAGGTGGTGAGTTAATGTATATTTATAAAGAGGCCTTTTTGAGCATTGTTGAGTATTTTGTTTGATTGAGGGAGTGAGTTACAGGTTTTAGTGTGGTGAGATGGAAGCTAATATTGTACTACAAACAACAAGGCAACACCAATGATTTTTAGGAGAGGTATCTTGGAAAAGGATGAAAAGCATTTTCTCCATTGAAAACCACCAATTATATTAGATTATTGACCTGCTACTCGAATAAGAGTACCTGAATTTTGAATAGAGATATAGGACTATAATTGATATTGCCTCTATGGTGCATGTGTGGACTCTAGATCTTAGTTCCAAGTTAGAGGTAGTATGTGTGATGAAAGAACACATGAAGAAAAAGTGGCTAGGGGGGCTTATCCCCATTGTCACAATGGAAAAGCCAAGTAGAGTTTTTAGAGAACCTAAAATAAGTTGGCAGGTATTTGTTGAAAGAGGGAGACATTACCATCCCTTCTTAGTATGGAGTGCTGCTTCTAGCATGGAGGAGAGATGTGATGAGGCTAGGGATGGGTAGGAACTGTTGAAATATCACCTTTAGGCATTGGAGATGGAGAAGAAGAAATAGGAAAGGGAAGCTAGAGAAGAGTATAGGGCCAAGAAGAAAGGCAAAGCAATGGTTTTTTATCCTAAAGACTACCGGATTAATGGCCCAATGGGAAAAGATAAAAAAATGTAAGACTTGGGTTCCTCAATGTGTGAGCCCTTTTTGTTTTATATTTGATAGTATTTCATACAGATGATAGTATAGATGATATACATTTGTTTTTTTAGTAAAAGATGTAGATTATAGTAGTGACTCTTGGTTTATAATGCTAATGGTATGGGATGATCTTGGTTGTTGAGACCCATTTTTCTATATGTATCGACTATATATAGGTAACTAGTAGTGAGAAGGGGGATAAGAAAATCACAAACTTCAAAGTGATAATCTCTTATTTTGTATTTCATATATTATTTTCATTAATATAAAATTACTATATTACCAATCAAAAAAGAAAATATGAGTGAAATGAGATATTGAAAGGAACAAATTTCATATTTCATGAAATAGATACATACAACATGCATTTGAATGTTCAAGCCTAGCGATTCACATATACATTTTCGTAAGAAAATATTTACATATTTTTTCTCATAGGTAGAAGATGCATTCTATTGTAGTTTTCAGCACGGTGTACCAATTCTAGGGCTAATGCCTTAAGAAAACTATCCTTTATAATTCTAAAAGTTAAGTACCTTATTCCTAAAATAAAAAAATTTATTCATTAATTCACAACTTTTAAAACTAACTTTTTTATCTAATCCATTTTAAGTCTTCAACCCATATTTGTGTAAAATGTTTCTATTTCTTTATAAATATTAAAATTTATAATTTCTTACTTTCATCAAAGTATGGTTAATTATCTTACTTTTTTCCTTTATAAATATTAAAATGTTAATAATGTCTTACTCTCATCAAGAAAACTTTGTATCACTAATTAAGAGTATTAAATTATAAATAAGTTGTTATCATCAAACCAATGGTAAATCCTAAACTCCTATTCTAATTCTAGAATCTATATCTTTTTTTTATCATAAAATAATCTTATGTTTTTGTATATGTATATAAGAATATATTTCTTCTGCATGCTTAATCATAAATATAAATGCCTATCATAATTATCTTTCTAAGGGAACTCTTATATGGTCCAAAGTGTTGATATAATAATTAGGATATATTTATTGGAAGCATCTAAAATATATATATCAAAAACACATCAACATTGAATAGCATAATTATGGATCCTCTCTAGCATTATCTCATTTGTATTCCCACCCCAATAATTTGAAATGGTTCTAGGAATGATTCCTCTCATGGAGGGCTTTGTGTTGGTTCCTCCATTCCAGCTCAGACTATTTCTATTTCTCCCATGCTGGTGTCTATTGGGATTTTTCCTCATTGGCATCCTCTTTGAGTCTGTCTCCTACGATTGGGGTTCCTTCTCAGGTGGGAGTTTCTAGCTTTTTTGATCATCCATTGTATGCTAGAGGTTTGGGATCTTTGAGCATGGGAAATATTGGGTGTCTTTCTTGGGCTCCTCTGTGTGTTGGGGGATCTTTTTTTTTCGTAGTTATGAAAGGTGATTTTATTTCCTTTGTACCTTATACCAATTGTATGGTTCTATAGGTCTCTATAGATGGTGTGGTAGGTCCTATCTACACTCCTATTGGCGCTTTCAGTGGGGTGTCATCTGCTAGAGTTTCCTCTGGGACCAATAATGTTACTGCTTTGGTTCCTCTTAGGATGCAATTGTGTTCTGCTGATGCTGGGGTCTTTCCTATATCAAAGGGTATTTCCATTGATTTGTATTTGGAAATAGAGGAGAACATTGACCATAATGTTTATCTAAATTCCTCTCATGGTCTAATAAGTGAGTTTAGGGGTTTCTGGCCTAGCCTCCCTCAACTGCATGCATGGATTTCTCAATATTGGGAACCTATTAATTCTAGAATGATACATATCTTCTCCATGGAAAGGGTTTTTTTTTCAAATTTTGACATTGTTGAGGACACAAGAAAGTTTTTGTGTAATCATTTATTTATTCAGAAAGATAAATTTATGTTAATGATGAAACTGTGGTATGTTGATTTCAACCTGTCTTCTAACATGTTTAACAAAATTATGATTTGGGTTCGTCTCCCCTATCCCCCCTTCATCTTTGGGTGGATTCTCTTTTTGAGGAAGTAGGATAAGCTCTTGGGGATTTTATGATGGTTGATAGAGAATCATCTAACATTTATCACTCGACCTTAACTGGTATCTTGGTGGATATAGATGTGTCTAAGGGACTGCCAGCTAAAATATTGTTCAGATCCTTGAAGGGTGCCTAGATTCAATCTTTGGAATATGAAGTGATTCTCTTCAGATGTAGGAAATGTTTTAAAACTGGTCATGTGTCTGCTCAATGTAGTTTAGAGAAAAAGAGAGTGAAAGCTTTGAGGTGGGCCAATGTGTCTGTTCAACATAATACGATGCTGAAGAAATCTTAAACTCAAAGGAGTTTCTTGCAGGTGGTTGGGATGGATTCTTATAATTTTGAGGTCTCCTCTCATGATTTTGTTGAGGATAGTTTGGTGGTTCCTCATGCTTTTGATCGATATGTGTGTGGTGATTTGTCTCAGAATGTTTTTGCCTACAATAGGGCTCTCATCTCTATTGGATGTGCTTTTCTTGCTGAGAGGATTGTTGTTGGAGTTGTGTCTCTGGCTGTTGCTAGCTCTATCTCCCACGATGTTGTTGGCCCTCTCAATGGTTCTGCTATGAGTTTTTTTGGTCTTCCCTCTTATGGTGTTGGGATTCCATCTTTGGACATGTTAGCTTGGAAAGATGCGGTTGCTAAGGTGGAAGAGGGTTGGATTAATGTGAAGGGTAAGAAATCTAGGATATCCACGCCCTCTTTTGATATGACCCTTTGTTCCCACAAGGGTAATGCTAAAGCTAAATCCTAATGGTTTCAAGTTGTGGGGTTGGAGCTATATTTTTATCTAGTCCTTTTATAGTTTTTGGTTGCATGCTGGCTTTTTCATGCAACCTTTGTTTCAGGTTGTGGGAGCCTGATGGTAAAACACTTGTCTTACCATTTTTTTCTTTAATAAAAAACATTGGATAGCATAATTCAAAACCTCAGACCCCATTGATTACTTGATAGACTATATTTTACGAGAATGCCTCGTGAGGAACAACATGTCTCACACTATGGAATTTTTTGTAATAATTATCAAATTATTTGAATGTAATATACAATCTACTTAATTTACAAATATCAATTTCTACAATTTACCTCTCTCTCTCTGTCTCACACACACACACACACATAGATGTGTGTGTGTGTGTGTATTGTAGACATCCAAAAATGGACAGGCTTGCGACTTGACATTAAAAAAACTATTTTTCATCTATTAATTAATGGTTTTTTAATAGTTAATTAATCATCTATTTTCTTCTAAATTCATTCTCCAAATCATCTAATCAAATTTCCAAAATTAATTAAATAATTAATTTTATTTAATTAATTAACTTTAATTGATTAATTTTCATTAATTAATTAATTCAATTCAATTTCCTATAGTTTAAATTCAAATACTTAAACTTACTAATTAAATTCTTCAAATTAAGTTAATTTCAAATAAATTAATTTAATTTCATCAATAAAGCAATTCTAAATCAAAAAGAATTCAATTATCTCACATGTTGAAAACATTAATTAAATATTCATTTATCTTCAAAGAGATAACTCCAATCAGATCACATGGGTAACTCCACCCACCTCTTCAGTTCAAAAAAGGTAACTCACAATTATCTCTTTAGTCAACCAAGCTCTGTCTCCTCTTTACCAATTGAAGAGGTGGAGTTTATTGATGGCTTCTCCAGTTCCTTTTAATCTCAACCATTCATCTCCCTATCTCTGGGAATGATCTCAACCGTTAATTTCATCCTCAATTCCTATATAATAAACCCTTCATAACCATTTGAAGGATTCAAGATTTCAAGCTCTCATGTGCCATTACTATGTCAGTTTGGTTCTAGCATTCAAGCCACCTTGCAATCACACACACATTTCAAATATCAAATTCTCGACGCTTCTCAAGTCATAGATGCTTCCCACACCAATATTGAGCATCAAAAATAGCATTTCGAAAGGAGTAGAGAGAGACAATAGAAGCTTCAAGCACTTTTGGGTTTGGATTCATTTGTTTTCCTTTCTTTGCTTGTAAATTTTATTGGTTACGTTTCAAGTTATTCATTTTAGTAGTTTTTGTGTATTTGATTTATATCATTGTAAAACCTTTGCTACTAACCCCCACCTTTGGAAAGCTTGGGAATCATGAATCACAAAGAAGAGAGGCGTACATTTTAGTGAACCCTACGTGAATCAAACAACACAAATAATTCTTGTAGGTAGAAGACAGAACTAGTGAGCCACGACCATACGGTCGCAGATCAAAAAATTCATCTTTTTCTTGATATCTCTACTATTTTGGAATCGCTGCTATTCTACTACAATCGATAAACTTGTGCCACAATTGACTGGTTTAATACCCCAATTGACTGTAGGATTTCACACTATTATTCTGTCGTCTTCTATCTTTCCATCTTCTGTAGTGTTTCCGCAATTGATTGTTGTTTACTGCAATTGCCTGTATTGTACCATAATTGCTCGATCCGTGCCATAATCGAATACACCCTACCACAATCATCAACATTTAGACACAATTGATCAGGCATTACTGCAATTGAAGATAGAGTGCCGCAATCAACCCAAAAGCCACTTTTTTGTCTATTTTCTTGGTTTTTGTGTAGGGATGAATGACAGTGAATGACAAAAAGGTAATCAGATGCATACCAGGTGCTAAAGCATTGAGAGCTGCGAGAAGGAGAACCATTAATTATTGATCACAACAAAGGGCTATTCTCACAATCGCAGCTAACGATCAAAGCAAAGCATACATGAGGTACATTGATCCAATTAAGAGATTTGCAGGTGAGTATAAAGTCACCATTAATTTCAGAAATCTCCTTAATCCCGGAGTTTCTAAATATTCTACTATTTTGGATTGAAATCTTTTATTTCTGAAGATACTAAACATTTTCTTTGACAGGTACAAATCGAGGAGACAAGATAACAATATAACTTAAAATTCATTCACTTGTTGACTTGGGCTTAAAAAGAATAGTGCTTGTCACACATCTCACATCTCACATTTTATATTTGGGCTTAACATTGACGTGGGGATTAAAATTGAACAAGGAAAAGAATCTATCGATTTGGTGCATTAAAATTGAACAAGCAATCAACACCTACTTTTTGGGCTTAAAATTGAACATTTGCGCTTGTATGGTGGTGTGGCTTAGTTCACATTTCAAACTTTTGGAGCTTAATTGATTTACCTTGTGTCTTGAATTTTGGGTGCACTTGCACAATTTTTTAGATTAGACACCTTTATACTTTTTAGAAAGCCCTATCCGGGGAATGCGCTTCTTCCTCGAAGAACAAACATAAACCGGTAATCCTTCCGATCGGTATATAAACAAGGTGCGAACCAAAGTTCTATCTTATCTAGCCAAGCTCGGGTGAGGTGTGTTGATGATAGTCTAGATCAAGTGAATATCTCTAAGGAGATAGCGTGGTCAAATAAGCTCTTAAGTGAGTCACACATGTACAAAATGATTGGATAGATGCCACAGACCCTTACTACAACCTTGTTAATTAGAGGCAAACCCAATTTACCTTCGAACATGTACCTTATTATAATACAAGGGATTGCTAAATTTCCCCCTGAGATTCCCAACATATGTGTCCCATGGTATTTGTGTAGTGAAAGAGATCTTCACTCCACGACAACAATACCTGGAAATGACAAAAACATGGGCACCTACATCATGGACCTTCATATTGTAGTAGTGTGACAATCACTATTTAAGCTAATGAAAATTCAAGTATTGGGCCTATAACATTGTATTTTGAAGCCATTGACCTAGATTAATCTGACTATTCATTGTTTAGACTTCGTGATAATCTTGCAACTTGAAAAAGTTGTAGAACATACAAATTGTCAGTCTTCATTTTTCAAATCATAGTGTCTATTGTACTTGTTCTTTGATCAATTTTTGAAAATGCAAAACAAGCATCCAATAGTCAAAATGAGTCAAATGTGTTAAATTCTAGGGTTTTCAACATCAATTTTCTTGCAAATTAGAAGCATTGTTCCAAAATATCAAAATTGTTAGACAATGATACTTATCCTCTAGTCTTTTTGAGACTCTTTCCCTTTTACCGCAATTGCCCGCATTTTTCTGCAATTGATGGAAGTCTGTTGTAGTTAACTTTTTTATTTCCACAATAAACCTATTTATTAATGCAATTGGTGATAAAGTACCGCAATCAGTGGAGTTGTGCTGCAATTGACCAGAGAGACTTTATTCCTATTTTGACCTAAAAACCTTGAAAGAACTCTTCATTTTGTGTCCAAGACCAGTGTCTATCCCAAAAAAATGTGAAGAACATTGTGTGAATCTCTAAACATTAAAGATAATTCCTTCTCTAAAAAGCATGATTATTGTCTAAAACATTGTTAGTTTGAAAGCTCAAACTCAAAATACCTTGATCTCATCATATCAAACATCATCATTATCTTTATCAAGTGACTTTGTCCCAGGCAAAGGTCAAAAAATCTTATCTTTTACAACATCACCACTTTGAGATCAAGATATATCAAAATCTGTCCTTAGAATTACCCTTGTCCAAAACATAACTTGGACTTACTTAGAAAGGTTATCCTTTTTTGTTTTCTTTATATCACTTGTTTTAGTTACAAAATATGGACCACATTATGTCTCAAACACCTCATGGAGCGACTTACATAAGGTCAAAGGCTAGAACACAACCTGATGAGTCATATATCAACAGATTCTCCACTTGGGAAACAGAGCAAGAGAATGATCCTTTCACAAATACTAATTTTTCTATACTCTTTGAACAACCCTGTGGGTTGGATTGTTTTCAAAATGTCATAGAAGTGGAGATTGAAGATGTTTAGAAAGATGCTTATTCCACATAAGTAGTTGACACTGTTGTAGAGAGGAATCCTAAATGTTACTTAGCCATGCTAATAAAGACTAGATTCAAACTCCTTGTTGAATTTAGTGTATCAACCATATGGCCCAAAAAACCTCTCCCAGGTCAAAACACTACTCAGTCCTCTCATATACTACATGTTGTGTTTAAAATCTTCCCACCATTGGTAACACCCACATTGGAACAAATGATATCTAATCAAACCAATTTCATAAACCAAGCATGCACATCTTCCACTCAAATCATGATAGGCTCACAACTAAGTGTACCCATGGTCACTAGTATGCCTCCACCTTTAGTCTCATGGCCTAGAAAATCAAGCTATCATGCTATGCCTTCCATCTCATCAAATACCAATTGTTCTTAAACTATGTCACTACTACAAATTCCTATTAGGCTTGGGATCAACACCTCATGCCCACAGGGATCTATCTCTGCAGGTAAAACTTACAGTTAATGCCCACCCAAGGCTACACCTTTTCCCATTCCAAAACAAAACCCACCTTAGCAACAACAAACCCAGCTTCAGTTGCCTCAAATCCAAGCCTAGCAGCAGCAACCCCAGCTTTAGTTGCCACAATTCCAACCCCAACAACAACAACCCTAGCTTCAGTTGCCTCAAATCCAACCCCAGCAATAGCAACCCTAGCTTCAGTTGCCACAGTTACAACCTCAGCAACAACAACCCCAGTTTCAACCCCAACCTCAACAACAACAATATCAACCCCAACAGTTTCAACAACAAAAAAGGCATCAAAAACCACTATGGGCTACTCATGTGCCCCCATTTCAAAATCATACAGTGGGAAATCAATATCAAGTCCCCAAGATAAAATCCTATGTTCCTACTCAAGGGACGTAGAGGCACAGCCTCATACCTGCTACAACATAGTGGAACATCATCACACATCAGCCCGAGTATCAAATGGACATGTTGATGCAACAATTGCAAACCCTTCAAACCCAAATGATGGATATGCAAAGTTAGGGGCAAACCAAATCCTACACCATCAAGGATTTATACCCATACCGCTTTGACCATTCTCTTCACATGTCTCTATTCCCAACTCACTTCTCGATACCAAAATTTGACAAATATAGGGGTAGTACCAACCCTATTGAACATATCTGAGAGTTTTTTGCTAGTTGTGTCGAATTCACAGATGATGAGACATATTTAATGTGACTATTCCCACAAATCTTGGCCAGAAAAGAAATGGAATAGTTCTCATAGCTACCTCACGGAATTTAGTCTTGGGGTGAACGAGATGAAAATTTCATTGCTCACTTCCATCATAACATCAAGCGCAAGGTTAGTATCAAGGAACTTTGCGATATCAAACAGAAATATGGAGAGTACTTTGTGAAATTCCTACAGAGATGCAGGAATACTACAAAATACATAATTTATGATGTGCCCGAACAAGACCCAATCATCATGTTCATTGACAACCTAATCCTAGACATGTCATTCACAACAAAATTACAGTTAGCTCTGAACTTCACACAACTCATCGAAAGAGGAGTTCATTGTGAGCAAAACTTAGTCAAATGAGGAACCCTTGCAGATCCAACACAAATGAATATAAATAAAAATACAATGGAAAAAAATAAGTGGTGGAACAAAAACAAGAATGTCACCAATGATGGTGTCATTGATGTGAAGATAGTCAACTACGCACAACCCAAGGTGTCACTGCAAAGTGCACCTATAGCCAACCAACAACCCACAGGGCCCACTCATCAAGTATACACTCAAAACCAAGCTCCCCCTGTCCAAGCGAATGCTGTGTCAAATAGTCAACAACAGACTCAATGCAAACCACGGTTTCAATTCTAGCAATGAGATTTCACACCATTAGGAGAGCTGATAGAATCTTCTTTACGCAAGTTGACGCAATCCAACACTATCACTCTCCTAGAAATAAGGGAATTTGAACATGATGACAACAAACCAAGGTGGTATAGTGACAAAGACTTCTACAAATTTCATCAGGTGAAAGGACATAAAACATCTAACTGTTACTGATTGAAACATGCTATCCAAGATCTGATTGACATAGGGGTCATCGATGTAACAAATACCCAAGCCAAAGGAACAACTAATCACACTATCTTCAATGATACATTTCATGATCACAACAAGGGAAAATCCTCTTGGCCTAGTGGATTGTCCAAACAGGTCAGCTATACATATTCCAATAGTGATAACGCTATAAATTGCCTCAATCCTTTAGATAGCCATGTGGCTATGATCACTATCAAAGACAAAGGTAACAACTATGTTGTAACCACATGCCGTACCATAGTTATCTTGTAGGGGGTACCATCCTCATCTACTATATCTTCCAATCCTAATGCAACCTCCAAAACATAGCCAAGCATAGTGGATCAACTAAAGCGCACACTGGCCTAGATCTCCATGTTTGACCTATTGCACATATCTCCGCAGCATAAACTGGCACTTGACCAAGCCCTTCAGAATGTAGCTATCCTAAGGGACATAACACTTGAGATCTTCCAAATGATGGTTGACCATATAGCTACTAAAAAACATGCCACATTCATAGATCGTGATGTGCCGCCGCATAAACCCCTACACAATGATCCTTTGCACTTGCTTGTCTAGGTCCACAAAAGTGCTATCTGTAGAGTCCTTGTTAATGGTGGAGCTGGGTTAAACATCCATACTCTAAAGTTAATCAAGCAACTAGGCTATTCAGAATCAAGCATTGATGTCATAAGGAGGATAAATATCAAAGCTTATGATTAAGAGGAAAGATCCTCTAAAGGTATTATCATTCTACCTGTCCGTATTGGTCCAATAGTCAAGAACACTCCCTTCCAGATTCTAGACCTTGAGTTGGGATACAACCTATTATTAGGGAGACCATGAATACATAAAATGCAATCCATACCCTCAAAATACCATCAATGCATCAAGGTCCCACACCAGGGAGAAGAAATCATCATAGAGGGAGATCCCAATCCTTTCCAATACTATAATGCGGTCCAAATCAACACTAACAACTAGGTACCCTTAAACCAAGATGCAAGCATCCCATCCTCTTGATCAGAAGTAACTCCTAAGGATGTCACATGGAAAGTGGGAAAAATATCTATTACCAACAAGGGTTGTGGTGAATACATGTATGAAGAGGCTTTCACTATCATGAACATGCCTGAGAGCCCAAGAACATATGGCATGCCACAACTGGTTATAATAACAGAAGCTCCAGTGCCTGTTCTATTCAGATGTCCGCCCACAACTTTTGTCAGATGGGGGGACATTGTAGAAGATAAGCCATTTGAACAAGATATCAGTACATGGTTGTACCAAGATCCACAAGAGACATTTCGACAACCCCTACCCTTATCAAACTATGGAAATGGTTATACAATGTTAAAAAGATTCAGTTGTGATTGCACAACTAGTCTAGGGGCAAGACAACAAGGCTTAATGGAATTGTCTCTCCTTCCAACCCAGAGAAACACAAGAGGGTTAGGCTATGGGAAACAAAGAACCAGCCCTATAATCCAAGACATCCCAGTTGATCAAGAAAAAATAGCAGCAATGCACTGGGGGCATAACTCAGAGCATGTCTTAATAAGAAACATACTGGCACAATTGTTGCCTGTCAAAGAGGGAACCTCTCAAACCCAAATGATCCTAAACATAGAAATCAATGATAAATAAGGAAGTGAGACATTCAAAGAGTGTTTTATTGAAACTGACTCCCACGAGTACGAGTGAAGATCCCTTCATGACTCTAAACCATCAATCCTAGATTATTCCCCTTGGTCAGACACTATCATAAACCTGGAAGACTTATTTGACCAACTATCTATCAATGACCAACCTTGCATAGATAAACATGTCATTCTCTAGTCTTCAAGTGATGCATCCACATCATAGTCTAGGTTTGTTAGAACCCTATTTGAAGTCCCTTTCAACCAAATAGAGTCAAACCAGCATGAGAGCCTATGTCTTGTACACCTAGAACTAATAGAGTGGGATCAACAAGGACCGCCTAATATAGATGTTTTTGAGAATGATGAGGCCATTGTAGACTTCATGGGACTTAGAGAGGGAATTCCATTAGGAGATCATAAAGTAGGTTTCTCCTTTGACCTCGATAGATCAGTGTACTTTGGGGAGGAAGCCCCTCTTTCTAGTCATCAAAACAAATCAAAAAATAAAAAAAGAATCATCAGTAAGTGAAAACCGAAAGGCTCTTACTGACACAAAAAAATGATAAAAATTTAAAACAAGATGTATCTTCTAGTGAAAAACTCACTAAGGTTCTAGAAGATGGAAAGAAGGAACTCCTCCCCTTGACAGAGGACAAATCAACATTACTAGCAGAAGAAATAGAGGAAGTCAATTTGGGAGATGACAAGAACCCAAAGAGCATATACTTGGAAAATCACTCACCCCAGAGGAGAGAGAATAGTTCATCAGTTTCTTCAAGGCAAGCATGATCAATTTTGCATGGTCCTACTTGGATATGCCAGGGTTAGATCCAGAGCTAGTACTACACCATCTCATGTTGCTACCCAATGCCAAACCTATCAAGGAGAAGCTAAGAAAGATGCATCCCCATGTTGCATTTCCGGTCAAGGAAGAATTGAAAAAGCTCCTGGATGCCAAGTTCATAAGACCAATATCATACGCAGAATGGATATCTAACCTGGTACCAGTTACAAAGCATAGTGGTCAGATACATATTTGCACAGACTTTAGAGATCTCAACATAGCTTTTCAGAAGGATGAATTTCCTTTACCCAACATTGATATGATAGTAGATCTAACCGTTGGACATAAAATGCTATCACTCATGGATGGATTTTTAGGGTATAATCAGATAAGGATGACACCAGAGGACCAACACAAAATAGATTTCACATGTCCTTGGGGCACATATTGTTGGAATGTCATGCCGTTTGGTCTTAAAAATAATGGAGCAATGTATCAAAGGGCCATGAAAACTATCTTTCATGACCTCATCAACAAAACAATGGAAGACTATGTAGATGACATGCTAGCCAAGTCAATGCTTAACAAGGATCATCTACAAGTATTGGGACCAATCTTTGACAGAATGTAGGAATACAGAGTCTGTTTAAACCCAAAGAAATATGCATTCGGTGTCAGAACAGGAAATCTACTAGGGCTCATAGTGTCACATAGAGGCATCAAAGTAGACCCAGATAAATTCAAAGAAATATTGGACATGCCTCCACCATCAAACTTGAGGTAACTAAGAGGGTTACAAGGAAGGCTCCAATAAACGAGGCACTTCATAGCTCAACTAGAAGACAAGTGCCACCCATTCCAACATCTACTACACAAAGACATCAAATTCATATGGACAGAGCAATGTGAACAAGCATTCCAAATATTCAAGGACTATCTCACCAAGTCTCCTATATTGGTGCCACCAATCCAAGGTAGACCATTGCTTCTATATATCTCAGCAATGGAATCAACATTAGGTGTACTCTTGGCACAACATGACGAGAAAGGTAAAGAAAGGTCCATCTACTATCTAAGGAGAACATTGGTAGGATATGATCTCAGCTATACTCTAATTGAAAAGTCATGCCTTGCAGTTGTCTTCACTTCCCAGAAGCTGAGACATTATATGTTGAGTCACCAAACAAAGTTGATAGCACATATCGATCCTTTAAAATACCTCCTAAGAGAAGAAAACCTCATCGGACAACTTGCAAAGTGGGTAATGATCTTAAGTGAGTTCGACATTGAGTACATAGATAGAAAGGCCATCAAAGGGCAAGTGATTTTGGACCAACTAGCAGAGGCACCTATTCAGGTTCATCAGCCTATCATTTCCGACTTTCCTAATGAATCTATTATGACACTACAACTAGTGATTAAGGTAAGACAACTATACTTTGATGGGTCATGCACAAACCATGGTGCAAGGGCAGGAATAGTGCTTATCACTCTAGATAATGATACAATTCCAAAATATTTTAGACTTAACTTCCCCTGCATAAACAACATAGAAGAATATGAAGCACTGGTCATCAGTTTAAAGCTAGCAATTCAATGGAGAATCAAGAACCTTAAGGTCTATGGAGATTCACAGTTGGTCATTAGCCAAGTCAAAAATGATTATATGACAAAAGATGAAAAGATAATACCATACAGAGAATAGATGGAAAGATTGCACACCAAGTTCCACTATATCTTCTTCAAGAAAGTACCACGAGCTCAAAACAAAGCTGTAGATGCAATGGCTACCATAGCATCATTGATCAATATGCCAAGAAATGAAACATGATTCCAGTTTCTAGTAGAAAAACTCTTGATTCCATCACATCAAGCATCTATCACAGAATCAACATGTGTCCTTGTTGGTCCTGAAACCCCATGGTACCAAGATGTATACAACTACCTCCAAAATAGTGTCTTACCTCCCAACTTGTCTAGAAACTAGAGAAATTCCCTCATCTGCCAAGCCTCTAGGTATACCATCCTCTGAACTACTTTATATAGATGAAGTCTAGACAGAATGCTACTATGATGTCCCATTTCCACAGAATCTCAGAGATCTTTGTACAAGGTACATGAAGGAATTTGTGGAACCCACGAAGGTGGCAACAAATTAGCTAAGAAGATCATCTGCATGGGATACTATTGGCCCACAATAGAGATAGATGCACATAAACATGTACAAAGGTGTAGACAGTGTCAGATTCATGGAGACCTCATCCATGCACCAACCCAAGAACTAAATCCTATCACATCACCATTGCCATTTTCTATGTGGGGATTTGACCTAGTGGGAAAAATTACACATTGTTCAAAAAATGGACACAAATACATCATAGTAGAAATAGAGTACTTTACTAAGTGGGTGGAAGTAATTCCCCTCACTTACATTACCAAAAAGCAGATATCAATGTTCATACTTAACCACATCATCTGTCGATATGGGATTCCTCAAACCATCCTGATAGATCACGGTATGCCTTTCCAAAACAAAGATGTCAAAGAGCTATGTGAGAAGTTCCATATCAAACAAGGGTTATCTTCCTTTTATCATCCTGAAGGGAATGACCAAGCTGAAGCTACAAACAAAACAATCTTGAAAATCTTGAAGAAAATAGCGAGTGAATCAGGATGCGACTGACATTTATAGCTTAGTCACACATTATGGGCATATAGAACTAGTGTGAGAACACCTACATGAGCCACTCCTTTCTCCCTAGTGTATGGATTAGAGGTAGTATTACCCCTCAAATTGGAAATCCCATCCCAATGGATATCTTTGAAGAAACTGATTACAGATAAAGACTACAAAGTAGCAAGGCTCAGTGAACTGGAGTTACCAGATGAAATAAGACAACATGCCTTTAACCACTTACAAGGCTATCAGAATCACCTTAGAAACAACTATCATAAGAAGATGAGGTCATGAACATTTGAGGTAGGAGACCTCATCCTCATGGAAAATCAAAAGAACCAAGCAGAGCGAGTCAAACCTAGAAAGTTCGAGCCTAACTGGCTAGGACCATTTGTCTTTTTCAGCTCTACTCAAACTAGGGCATTCATACTAGCAACACCAGAAGGAGATTAGATCCCTAGATACATAAATATCATGCACCTCAAGAGGTTCTACCCTTGAGGTCTCTATGGTTAAGGCACCTATCTACATATCCAGAAAATACCAAAAAAATCAGAAAATACAAAATGTTACCTTGGTGAAAACCTGGCAAATAGGCACCTTGGTGACAACAAAAAAATCAAAAAAGAAAAAAAGTAAAGAGAAACAAAATCTCTCTCTCTTAGTGAAAACCTTGAAAATAGGCACTATTGAGTAGGTACCTTGGTGAAAACTTTGCAAATAGACACCAAGTGTTCAAATCCAACTTCACCATCAATGAACTCCAAGATCAAAAGCTTGAGCACACTTCAAATGCAAGACTGACTACCCAAGCTATATCGAGAAGCACAAACCCCTCTGAGAACCAAAAAATTATCCATGGTTAGTATTGGTCCACCAGACTAGGGGGTAATTCTAAATATCCTAAAAAAAAAATTGGAAAACTCATAAAAAATCCTAAAAAATCAATAATAATGAGAAAATCAATCTTCATCAAAAAAATTCAAAAATTGAAAAATCCCAAGCAATAAATCCAACTTGGTTATCAAAAAAGAAAAGGGTGATCATGCCCAGTCAATTAATTTCACAATCATGAGCTTTGTGACTCAGCATTGGGCCCATATGACACAACTTTATCAATCTATCAAATCTATCAACAAGCGACTGACGACCAAGCCAAGCAATTAATGTCACAATCATGAGCTTTGAAAATCAGCATTGGGCCCATCTGACATAGCTTGATCAGCTACCAAAATGATCACAATCAATCAACCAAATCATATCAATCATCTTATATAGTGATGGATACACTCAAACTAGACAAGTTAGTCTTATATGAGTCATCTATTATTGAAACCAGACACACTCAAGCAATCAAGCCAATCAAGAGAATCCAACTGCATCAAGGAACCATCCAAAAATGTTGACTAGGTCAGTTAGTCGGTCATATGTCATTCTATATTTTTTGGTTATGTTATTACACTAGTCCAGGATCCACCATGTGAGGAGAGTAGATATGATAGATAATGATTTATTTTCTATGATTACTGCCTGTTGAATGTTCACTTAGATTTTAGGGCCATGATGATTTAGGATAAATGTAGTAGGCAGTGTCACTTATCTGGTAGCTCTGTAGTTTCATGATCTGAGCTTAACCCTGGGAAATAACTGGACATTCCTTCTCTTTTAGTTTGGTTTATAGAATCAAGAGCTTGCAGTGCTATTTAGATGGACTCTCAGTGCATTGGATTTCTCTCTTGGTTTCTATGGTATTTTTTTTTTCAATCAAGAGCTCGCGATGATATCCAGATGGACTCTAGGGGTGTAGGAGTTCTATCTTGTTTGTTTTGGCTTTTCTTATGGAATCAAGAGCTTACGGTGTTATCCAGATGGAATATAGATGCATAGGAGTTCTATCTTGGTTTCTTTTTTTAGTTAATTTAGAGGACAAAGTGGTATAAAGATGGTCAATATCTAGATTCTTTTGGCTTTCTTTCTTTTCAAACAGGGAAGAAAGATGAACCCAGATGGTCAATATTTGGGTGCACTAAGTTCTCTTTCTATTCAATCTCTCTACTCCTACTTATCAAGAGGTCATGGTGGTATCCTAGCGGTATGTGATCTGGATGCATTAGATGCTCTTCAGAATTTAAAAAAAAAAGATGCAATGATGACAAATATTGGAAATAGGGGCAGCGACTTGGGACACTCATCCTTTCTATCAATTCATATCTATCAAAAAAGAAAAAAATCCTTTCTATCATTCCATGTCTATTAGATCAATCCCAGAGAACATCTATCCAAAATAACTTTTTTCTAGTTAACACATACATTACTCAGATATTTTGTGCATAATAGATTACATTCATTCCATTTAAAGTGCATCAGATAAATGAAAAGAAAACATAGTAGTTGCATAAATGATAAATCATAAAATCACATGCATCTATAAGCATCTCATATAAACATGCATCACATGTCCATCATCCTGCATTAACATGTCAGTATCATAGGAGAAGTAAATCATCCATCTATGAGTCTGCATATTAGAAATCATTTGCATATACATTTTTAATCACTTAAACCAAATCATGTAGAATTATACATATAGCAAGTAAACCAATGCACATCATATCAAAAACACTAGCTGCGTTTCATATAAATCAAAATACTTGAGTACAATGAATGGTCACAAGTCTGAACAAAGGAAGGTAATCAACATTTTTATCAATAAATATCTGTGTGTCAGGATACAAAAATGGATACTACTCAGAGTATATCACATGATCATCACTACAAAAATGGTAAATAATACAACAAATGAGAAGCATCAAAATCAACATGTGATACCCCCACCTCTCCAAGAGGTGGACAAGGGGGTGGCATATCATTAGTAGGTATTGGTGATGAACTAGGAACTCCAACAGTACTACTCTATGATCTTTCAGCCCTACTGGATCTCTGAGAGGCTGTGTAGCTAGGAACCCTCTGATCAGTAGAAACTGGACCCTTGCAATGGTGCTGCCAGTAGTCAATCTCTCACTAGGCATCATGCCTAGATCTATAATATCTATCCAAAAAATCTCATTGTGATGCATCCTATACACTATCAATAAATGAATGGACCTCAGCTTGAGCCTGTCGCTCTGTAGCCTCAGCTGTAGTAACTCTAGCCTCCAAAACCATGGCACATGCATTAGAGGAAGAAAGTTTGGCCTGTAAATCTTGTACCTACTGAGTAAGCTGCTCCAACTTTGAGGGATCCACCTCCATACCTCCCATGGCCACATCCATATCTCCCTCCTTGGTCTTGTCCCCCAATCCCTCATCTCCCCTCTCCCTCACCACCCAAGAGTCAACCTCACTCTCTAAAATCTACCTAGTACTGCCACTACCAGTTGATGAGCTAGTCCCTACACTTTGAGCATCCAAGGCCTCAACATCTATGTACCCTATCTCAATATCCACATCCTCTAAAACCACCCTATCCTCTGCCCTCAGTGACAAAAAAACCCCAGTACACCAATGTACTCTCCAAACTAACTGGGGTGCCTCCTCCTCCATCGCTTCCTCGTCCTCAAAAACAACACTCAAACCAACTCTCTGAGTACTAGTACAGCCACCAATACATCCACCCCTCATCCAGAATCCACCACCCGCACCCCTAGGACCAGGATCATCTCCCCCATCATCTCCCCTCCCCCATCCTCCATCTCTACCTCTGTCCCATCCACCATCATGACCACTAACCCCTACCACCATCTCAGCCTCTGACCCTCCCTCTATCACGGTCACCATCCCTCCCTCCATCCTGACCACCCCTGCCTCATCATACCTGACAACACCTCCTCATGAGAGTCCTAGCAACAAGACAAGAGACATCTGTAAGTGCAACTGGATGGGTCTATGCCCAATGAGCATCATACTATAGAGTAGTGCCTGCAAAAGATCAAATTCCAATATTAGTACCACATCAGATGAAGGAAACATATCATAGAGAAGATAGACTAAAGAGAAATAAGGAAACTAAACAAAAGGTGTGTAAAAAAACAAAAAACAAACCTGCATCTACAGTAGCCGATCGCCATGTCCATGCAACAAGAAGTAAACCTGCAAACTCAATACAGGCAGCATCAAGTGACACAACACCACCCCAGATGATAGAGTCCCTCAACCTACGAGAAAAATATGCATATGAGTTGGACACATCCTGCTGCTCACCAAACTTTCGCAACACCCTATCGGTGTTGTGAAGTCAATCATATGTACATGGTCTATCACACGACCAATCAGGTATCTCCGTTGACGACAAAAAGGAAGATGGATGTCCTCTCCATCCCACAAAGGGAAATCTCTATATGACCTCCAAATGAAATAGGGCATCATGTCTAACTATTGATGCCAATACAATAGATGACCCATGTGGGCTTGAACAATGGCTCCATCATACATGAAAACATATGGCCTGTCTGCAAGTAGAGCACATGTACCAACAGGGAAGCAAACAACAATGTACTCCCACGCCCATATCTGTTGGAGAGTAGCACCATAACCGAGCAACTTACCATTAAGGTAAGACATGTAGAACATGTGGAAGTGCATATGAGACAACATGCATAGCCCCCATGCATAAATAGTATGATCCCAAACCATACTCTACAACACAGAACCAAAGGTGACAAAAAATCCACCTTATGATCGGGGCATAAGATGCCATAAATCAAACTACTGACTAAAGTGGACAACCTATCAAGGCCCAAGCCAAATTGGGACCATGGAATATCATATGCACTAGATAAACCAAGCTGATCTTGGGGAAATCCAAAAATATCAGTCAAAGCAATAATACTAGGTCAGGTGGCATATGCCACAAGTGCACCCTAGATCGAAAGCTGAAGGATGCAGTACAAATCCTCCAATGTAACAGTACACTCTCTAGTAGGTAACCAGAAAGTGCATGTCTCTGAATGCCATTGCTCTACAAGAGCTGAGATCAGACTCCTATTGATCACGATCTCTGGCATGTAATAGATCCAATATAACCCTAAGTCCCTAAGAACTGACCTCTCATCCTTAGAGAGTTGGAACCTATAAACAAGGCTCGCCAGTCTGGACTCCCGACAATGAAAAATCCTCCCGATGAATTGCACACAATAATAAAACATAAATATGTTAGCATTAGTCATACAGGGAAGTGTCAGAAACCAACATATGCAGAAATGAGACAAGGAAATCAGGCTAACAGTTACAAAAAAGTGATTGTGGTAATAAACCCTACATTTGCGGTCCATTTATGCGATTGTGAAACATAATATTCAATTGCAGCAAGTAAATTTCAATTACAGCATGCAAACAATACTAGTGCAGTACTCTTATCAATTGCGGCACTAGTCTGGCAATTGCGATATTCAAATGGCAATTGTGGCAAAACCGTAGATGATTGTGACACCATATGCAGAAATTCAAAAAACAAAATTTTTTTAAAAGGAATAAATAAAGGCATTAATGACATGAATATCAAGAAAACTCACCGGACGTCCTGTGCCAGCTGTTCTCTGATACATCTAGACCCGGTCGGATATGTGAGTGACTCTAGGTAGGCTTGCCATCATATGAAAATAGGAGGAAAAGCACAGAAAACTAAAGACTAACTCACCAGGAAATCAAGAGCTCCAAGAAGGCAATATGACAAATGAATGACTTTCTTGGTTACTTATAGGGATTTCTAGAAACCCTAATTTGTCTAGAAGGTCCAATTTTTTTTCCCGATCCCCAAAAAAATTGAGAGGCAATATCAGAGGAAATATCATAGGCAATATAAGGTATTTTTCAAATTAGTCAGCTACCCAGATTCAGAAATTACAATTTTAAAAAATTGACGCTCATGTCACGACTTTTTGCTCAAATTTGTTGAGGGGGCATAAATACACCTACTATCACAGGGGCAAGCTGGGGAAAGATCAAAATCAAAGAATCTTTGACACACTGCAACAAGTCACATTGCATCAAAGAGGGGCAAATGTAGACACCTGAAAATGCACAGGCATGCGACTTGACATTAAAAACACTAATTTTTGTCTATTAATTACTGAGTTTTTTATCATTAATTAATCATCTATTTTCTTCTAAATTTATTCCCCAAATCATCTAATCAAATTCCCAAAATTAATTAAATAATTAATTAACTTTAATTGATTAATTACTATTAATTAATTAATTAAATTCAATTTCCTATAGTTTAAATTCAAATATTTAAACTTACTAATTAAATTCTTCAAATTAAATTAATTTCAAATAAATTAATTTGATTTCATCAATAAAGCAATTCTAAATCAAAAAGGAATTCAATTAGCTCACATGTTGAAAACATTAATTAAATAAATGAATTAAATATTCATTTATCTTCAAAGAGGTAACTCCGATTAGATCACATGGGTAACTCCACCCACCTCTTTAGTTCAAAAAGGTAACTCACAATTAGCTCTCCAGTCAACCAACCTCTGTCTCCTCTTTACCAATTGAAGAGGTGGAGTTTACTGATGGCTTCTCCAGTTCCTTTTAATCTCAAACATTCATCTCCCTATCTCTGGGATTGATCTCAACCGTTCATTTCATCCTCAATTCCTATATAATAAACCTTTCATAACCATTTGAAGGATCCAATATTTCAAGCTCTCATGCACCATTACTATGTTAGTTTGGTTCTAGCATTCAAGCCATCTTGCGATCACACACACATTTCAAATATCAAATTCTCGACACTTCTCAAGTCATAGATGCTGCCCACACCAATACTGAGCATCAAAAATAGTATTTTGAAAGGAGTAGAGAGAGACAATAGAAGCTTCAAACACTTTGGGGTTTGCATTCAATTTTTTTCCTTTCTTTTCTTGTACATTTTATTGGTTACGTTTCAAGTTATTTGTTTTAGTAGTTTTTGTGTATTTGATTTATATCATTGTAAAACCGTTGCTACTAACCCCCACCTTTGGAAAGCTTGGGAATCATGAATCATAGAGAAGAGAGGCGTATATATATATATATATATATATATATACACACACACACACACACACATAGTCTCTCTCTCTCTCTCTCTCTCTCTCTCTCTCTCTCTCTCTCTCTCACACACACACACACACACACACACACACACATATATATATTCCTATATATGTATTATTTCTAAAATAAAAGATTATGTTTTATTTTATGTATATGCATATGCATATGTATGTATATGTATACACACACATATACATATATATATGCACAAGCGCGCACATACACACACACATATAAATATGCATGCATGTATACATACATACATATGTGTATGTACACATACACATATAGATACCTCAAAAGAAAGATAGAGAGCAACAAGTAGATAAAAGACAAGATCAAGGCCCAAAGTGGAATGAACCACAACCTTAACACCAAAAGGAAGGTAGAAGAAAGAGAGGAAGAGACAGAGGATAACAATGAGGGAAGAAGGAAAAAGAGGAAAGAGGAGAAGGAACTTGAAGGACATATAGGAGATAAAGAGAAGAAGTTAGGGGCAACGAGGTTTATTTATAAGAAACAATAACATGGGTTTCCATGAAGGACTCAAGGTCCACCCTTCATTTTGATTACGGTTAGAAGGGTGATTGCTAATTTCAATGGCTTCTTTAAGTTTATGCCTAAAATTTTTATTTGCCCTAGACAATATTTGTTTTTTTTCCAAACAAATTTGGTGCTTGGTGGTGAAGTGGTCTACTAGGGTGGATTTAAGGACTTGATCATGCCTAATATTAGTGTTGTTCTCTTTGATTTTAGTGTGGAAAGATCAACTTGTCTCCTAAATGTAAGGGACACCATAAGAACAGGCAATTTTGTAGACACCATAGTCAAGAAATATGCCTTTTGGGTCTTTGAGGGAAAGGTTTTGAAGCTTAATGATGGAGAAGGGCTTGAAGGTGTAATTCCCTACCAAGAATACAGTGTCAACTATGCACTTAATAAAAAACATTTGAACATGGAATGATCAACATGTACAATGTGCAAATCCAAAAAGTAACATTAAATAAACTAATATAAGATAGCATAACGAACATCTACGTGTTCTCACACAAGTGGAAGAATTAAAAACTCTTCCAAAGGTTCCTAGACAATTCACATACACTCAGAACAAAGAACACACATTCCCAATATTTCCTTTTAAGGATCTAGGCATTCAACCATGGGTCACAAGAGGCTAAGCTAAAAAACATTCATGGCTAACAAGGGATAACAATAAAAATAAATTTCATAACACATATGTTCATTTTAAGCCCAAATGAATGTTCCTACAGTGATAACCATACAAATAAAAAACTTTCTTAATATGATTATAACTAAAAATATAAACAAAAATCTACCAATAGCCATAAACAAGGTCCAGAAGGCATCCAAGAACCCTCATAAATCCAACCTAGAAGCATAAATCCAACACCCAATTGACAAAACTACCTACAAATCCAAACTAGATGCAGACGTTGGAGGCAAGCAGAGATGTCGCTCTAGGCATCACAGATGTTGATCGGTGTAGATGTTGATATGTGACTAGTAAATTACTAGAAACTAATTGGGATAAAAATTCTTAGTCTTAAAGAGGCAGAGATTCTAGTTCCCAACTAGAGACACTGATATCCGTAGATGTTAGTTTGTGCAGATGTCGATTTGTCGAATTGGGAAGAATTTTGAGACAAAATGTCTCAGACCACTTAGTCAGAGACACCAATGGATAGTCAAAGATGCCAATTCCCAATTTTGGGTTGAACATACAAATAATGAAAGCCAACTCCTAAGCTGACTCCAATGTATGACTGATAAATAACTAGCTCTACATTGGGGAGTACTAGATTGCATATATCAAAGCCAATTCACTCGATTACATCAATAATCTCAAAGATATGAAACATAAGGAAACTATGCTACAAATGGAGCATCAAAACACAAACATAAGCATAAATCATTGATACAATGATGAAGAATGAACACTGGGCACCCAATACCCCAAGTCCCTGTAGCTGTAGAAAGGCCTCATCTGTACATTGATCCCTAACTATGGTATGGTAATGCAACGCTACCCTACCATGTGGAACCCTTAGGCCCACCCCATCTTACTCAAGGAGATAGTAACCAGACCATAACCACAATGCACTACACACACCAAACAAAGTTATACACACATGAGACAGAATGCATGACTCATAGATGGGACCATGGTCCAAGTGTAAATATAATGCAACATCACAGGGTCACTACTGAGAGTTCTAAGGGCTATCATGTAGGGGCTCTAGTGGAATTTCATTACTTGGTTCATAGTAGCCCAAGTAGCATGGAGTATTTGATCAACTTCCGCATATGGCTAGGCTCAATGTGTATCTTCTATCAACACCCATAGGTGGTTAGATATAGTGTCTTCGATCAACACCCTCAGGTGGTCAAACACTGACTTACCTTCAATCAACACCCTCGGGTGGCCAAGTAGTCAATTAATCTTATTATTAAGTTTTATTTCCATTAATTTTATTGTGTTATCACTTGTTAAGAACTTCTCCATGTTATCAGATCGCACCACTTATGGGTTGGGGTACATATGAGAAGACACTCCACAATCTACCCAAGGAATGAACCTCTCTCATTATATGATGAGGGGCAAAGTAAAATTCAACAAGGAAATATATATATATATATATATATATATATATATATATATATATATAAACCCCCAAAAAGTACAAGGGACTCAATTGGCCTTGGGCCAAGAGTGCGGGTCTCTCAAGATCCCAGCATGGCACACTCAATGTGCTTGCGATGTGGTCTCAAACACCTACATCGCATACTCAAGATGTGATCTCAAATTGTGCATCAAGTCAAATCCACACAAAGAAGAAAAAGTCATACAAATGCACATAGCAAACTCAACTCGACACTTTTTTGAGAGTACAGATTCCACCATGAATCCAAAATTCACAAAGTAAAATCATAGGATGGTTGGAAACATGGAAGATAATAAACCCAAATAATCAAATTATGTTGGCTGAGCCAAATGGAAAATATAGGTGATACACAAAATCAGGAAAACCTAAAATATCAAAAAATCAAACATCTCTGAAATCAATGAAATTAAAATATATTTCTTATTAAATGCCCAAAATTCCAAAAAGCTAATAGAAATCCAAAATCTAGGCCCTTATGAAAAATCCGGTAGCATAACGGGGTGAAAACTTCAAAACCCAAGCATGGAAATAAAAAATGAACATACCCATCCAACTAGGTGATGAAAATAAATTAAACCGTGTGGAATGCTAATCCTCAACCCACAAATCTAATGCAATCAATTTTGTGCCAGGACCAGCGATAACTTTAAGAAACCCCCCTCTAGAAAAAGATATAAAATCTTGGCGAATCTTTCATTTTCTTTTTAAAAAAATCAATTGCTATTGGCGAATCTCTCAATTTTTTTGGGAAAACAAATTATTTGTATTGGCGATTATTTTTTAATCACAATTGTTTTTGTAGAAAATATTGGTGAATCTCAAATAATAACAAAAATTTCATTAATGACCATGGAAAATAATTATATTTAAAGAAAAAAGAGTTCTTATAGAAAATTATTAGGCAAACTATGAAAATCTTTGATGGGTTTAAGGGAACTCTATTGTATCTAGTTGCTACAATTTATTTAAAATATAATCAAATAATCCTCATTGTATTCTGTGAGATAAATGTATCGATATTTTTTGTTATTATAATAGGACCCAAAATTTCTTCAA
>MU223283.1:700712-731592 GCA_018584345.1 Thuja plicata | reverse complement strand
ACAATCATACACCACACTTTTACGAATAAAAAGACAATACAACGAGGTCCATGTCTCTTTATATAGACAGGGCCTTAGCATCACAGTTTTCACATAGGTCCATTCCTGAATCCCCGATTAGTACCATTGTCAACTTTCTTGCACACTCATTGCACAGATCAGTAGGTCAAATGAATCAATACATAAAAATAATAGAATACATAATGTAAGTTGAACACACATTCACTCACACTTGCATCAAAGATTATTGAACTTAACAATATCTACATCTATTCCACATGCATAAACATAACTTTTAATAAATTTGCATCTTGATTATATCTAACATCCACATACTAATCCAATATACCAAACCATCAAAACTAAGTTCTGTAGGGAAATCTGCATCACTAACATAGAGTATTATATAGATTTCCTGATTACATAATCAGGTGTTTGTATACAAGCAAAGGTTTCCACAGATCCATAGAGTAATAGATGTGTCCCAAAAGTCTGACTATAGAAAAATTAGTATTGACTGGAGAGCATATAAATGAGAAATAGTGTTAAGATTATGTCAGACTGGGGTAGGCCTCACATAGTATTTTTGTGCTTTTCATGTTTACGTCTTCTGTGTATGCTTAATGTGTTTAACTGATAAATCTTAAGGTGTTATCAGTATTTTTGAAGTGTTTACTAATAGTGACAAAGTTTTATAAGTTTTTAAGGAATAACTGATTCACCCCCCTCTTAGTTATTTGGCCTATTCAACAATATAATCATCCTGATAACATAAATCAATAGTCCCAAATAAAAAATAATCTAGATATCATCATAAGGCATCTGTTAGAATGAATTTAGAATAACTAAGAGGGGAGGGGTGAGTCAGTTATCCTTAGGTCTAGATGTACCAATTTTAACTTTGCAGCAATTTAAATAACTTAGATCTACTCGATAGCAGTAGCATATGTCAACAACTTAAACATGTAGTTTACTGTTCAGATGTAATTAGCTTGCAAAAACTGAATAGTAAAACAAACCATAAAAATTCACACAAGTTGACACAAGTGTTTAACATGGAAATCCAATTTGGGAAAAACCACCAGTAACATGCTACCAAGTTTTCACTCTTCTGAAGTGAGCTTTGTTAGGAACCAACCTTGTTAAAGGTTACAAAACACATTGCTAAATGTGACCTGGTTAAAGGATTTAATCACCCTATCAAAAGTGGCCTTGTTAGAGGACTTAGAAAATTCCACCTGAATGTCACCTTGTTTAGAGGATTTATACAATGACTGTTAGGTCAACCTTGTTAAAGGGTTTTGACTGATACAATGGTTAGAAAGTAATTAGTAGTTGTGATCTGATACATACAACTTACTTTGCAAATCTAGATTCAATTTTATCTCTAATGCTAACTTACTGAGTGGCATCCATTCTCATTTCAATTTTTTGATCTTCTTGGGAATTCTTCAAGAGATCACTCATGCAATTCTCTACTTCTCTATTCAGCCTTCTCTACTAGGTCATGCCAATCAGTAAATTAACTATGCAATCCTCTTGCATACACACAAGCACATCACATACATGAATAACCCCTTGAGTTTATCTTATACCTCTTCATCTAGGTCAGATAAATCTTTGCCACTTAATCAAGATCGTAGATCTTAGGTTAGTTCAGATCCAATGAATCATCCCATCATTACATTACCATTTACTTCTCCAAATTAGTCTTTAATTAAATCTTAAAACCATGCATTAATTATGGTTACCCATGCTTTAAATAACATGGATCAATCTTTAATTAACTTTACATATCCCAATAAAATTAACTTTTTCAGACAAAGATCTTAAATCTCATTATTAATCAAAATACTGGCGCTTGGTTACCATTGTGTTCTCACTCGGCCAACATTGAACTTGCTCGACAATTTCACTGTAGCTCAGTCATCACTAGAAATTATGCTCGGCATACTAGTGCTTGACACAAACCAACCAGTAAAACTGACATCAAAAGATAAACAACACATTGATTTGCCAATGTGCCAACTGATCAAGTACCCTTGTTATTTTCCTTAACTCAACCATTCCACTTGGTCTTGTTGTTAAATCTTCTTCATCAATCAGTAGATATGGTACTCAAATAGATAGCAATAGTCTCACCAGTTAAGGTTTGACATCAATGACAAAACAACCATTGTTTGCATTGTAACTTTCCAACAATCTCCCTCTTTGGCATTGATGGCAAACACTAAACATTTAAAACAATAAGTTAACAAGAATAGTTTCCATACAATCCAAAAAGTCACCTATGTTCCTTGATATGAACAAATCTTCATTGATGTCTTTAGCTTCATTCTGATTCTCAGCTTGCAAAACTTCTCTCTCTCTCTGTGTGTGTGATCACACTGATGTCTTTCTGTTTCTATTCATCAATCTCTTTTTCTCTAAGTAGTGAACTCTCCCTCTTTGAAAACAATGCCAAAGATGTTGACATCTTTATAATGTAGATTCTCCTATTCATAACTTTGTATCATATTGTTTCTATCATCTTGTTTTATGACTGATCTGATTTTCTGTTCTTGTCCAACTTCACAACTTTAGGTAGCTTCCTAAAGTGAGACCACCTGTGCATCAATGTGTCAAATATTTTGAATATAACATTTGATGAAATAGTTCCATACATAACTTAATTAGCTTCAGTTAGGGGAATCACCCCCAATTTACCTCGTAGATACTCATGAGCATCTTTGGGTAGTGCTTTTGTAAATATGTCTGCTGACTGTTCCTTAGTGTTCACATAATCTAGTCGCACTTCCTTCTTCTGAACTAGCTCCCTCAAGTAATGATACTTGTTATCTATATGCTTTTTCTTGGAGTGCATTACAATATTTTTAGAAATATTAATGGCACTCGTGTTATCACAATAAATAACAACTGGTTTTGTAATCTCCTCTTTCATACCTTTCAGTAGTATCTTCAACCACACAATATTAGAACAATTGACTACTGCTACCACATACTCAACTTTAGCTGTAGATTATGAGGTGTGGTTCTATTTCTTTCTTGTCCATGAAATCAATCTATTTCCCAAAAGAAATGATCCTCCTATGGTGCTTTTCTTGTCATCAATAATACCAGCCCAATCAGAGTTAGTGTAAACTCTGAGCTCAGACTTGTCATTATTTTTGTAATATAGGCTATAGTCATTATTTCCTTTCAAATATCTCAGAATCCTTTTTACTATCATCATGTGAGTTTCCTTGGGATTAGCAAAAAACCTTACAACAATTCCAATAGCCAGGGCAATATCAGGTCTACTATGTACAACATATTACATCTTTGCAATCATTGATCTATAAAGGGTTTGATTGACTTCTTTAGTACCATCATCCTTTGTCAACTTCTATCTAGTAGCCATGGGTGTACTCACTGGTTTTGACTCTTCCATTCCAAAAAATTTCAGTATCTCTTTAACATATTTAGATTGAGTGATATAGATACCATTCTTCATTTGATATATTTGTAAGCCAACAAAAAATTTAATCTCACCAAACATAGACATCTCAAATTCATTTTGCATATCTTTTGCAAATGTTTGGCATAACACATCTTATCCACAAAATATAATGTCATCTACAAAAATTTCAGCTAATAAAGTACATTTACTTTGCTCTATCTTCAAATACAAGTTGTTGTTGTTATTAGTTCTTGCAAATCCAATCTTTATCAGATAATTGTGCAATCTCTCATACCATGCTCTTGGTGCTTGCTTTAGTCCATAAAGTGCCTTGTGCAATCTGAAAACCATATTCCTCTTGTTTGGGTCAACAAAACCATCATCTTTTTTAATGTACACTTCTTCTTCCAATATACCATTGAGGAATGAAGACTTCACATCCATCTGATAAACTTTAAAACCCTTGTAGGCTCCATATGCAAGTAAAGTTTTGACTCCTTCCAATATTGCAACTGGGGTGAATGTTTCACCATAGTCAATTCCTTCCTATTGTGCATAACCCTTGCATACCAGTCTAGCTTTGTTCCTTGTCATTTCTCCATTTTCATTCAGCTTATTTTTGAATACCCACTTAGTACCAATTACATTTTTTTCATTCAGCCTAGGTACAAGTGTCCAATTGTTGTTCTTTTCAATTTGTTCAATTTCTTCATTCATGGCTTGTACCCAATCTTCATTTTCTAAAGCATCTTTTACTATATTAGGCTCAAAATCACATAACAGACATGTACCATCTCTCAACTTACTTCATTTCATAATTGCAAAATCCTTCGATCCAATAATTTGATTAGGATTATGGTTCCTCGTCACATACTTTGATAGAGTAGGTTCATGTTTTACTTCAAATTTATTGTTCTCATTCAATGCAGGATGATTCTGTGACTCGACATCTCCATCAGATAGCTTGACATTTACCTCCTATTGCTCGCCAACTCCACTCTGTGACTCAGCAGGTGCTAGCTATTTCTCGACAACCTCACTCATAGGTTCAGGTAATGCATTAGAATATTCCTCATCTAAATAGACAAATGACTTGTAACTTTTAGGTTCTTGTGTACTTTTAGCTTCATTTCTTTTTGCACATTCATCAATTCTAACATTTGCACTTTCCACAACTTTGTTAGTATTATAATCCAAACACTTGTATTCTTTTCTTTTAGTTTAATATCCAAGGAATATACCTTCCTCTCCTTTAGCATCAAGTTTTCCATTTTTATTGTCCTTCTGTATAAAACATTTGCTTCCAAAAACTTTGAAATATCTTACACTAGGTGCATAGCCATACTAAAGTTCATAAGGTGTAGCATTTGTACCTTTCTTGACTTGTACTCTATTCAGGGTATAGACTGTAGTACTTACAACCTCTTTCCAATATTTTTGTGCAACATTTTTCTCCATCATTAGTGTTCTTGCACTGTCCATGATAGATCTATTTCTACGTTCAACAATACCATTTTGTGGTGGTGTCCTGGGTGTGGACATCTATCTTTTTATGCCTTGGTCATTGCATAATTTGTTAAACTCATTGAAAGTAAACTCACCTCCTCTGTCAAATCTCAAAAATTTCAAACTTTAACCTGTCTCCTTTTCAACTTTTTCCAAGTACCACTTAAATAACTAGATTGCATCAAATTTTTCCCTAAGAAACATCACAGTCATCATCCTAGAATAATCATCAATAAATAGAATGAAATATCTAGCTCCATAGTAACTTTTCTCTCCAATGGGACCACAAAGGTCAGTATGAACTAATTCTAGAATTTCCTCTGAAGTAAGAGTCCTACTCTTGAAACTAGACTTAGTCATTTTTCCAAGTTGACATTGCTTACACATAGCATTTTCAGGTTTCTTTACCTTAGGAAACCATCTAACCTTTTAACTTAGGCAACCATCTAACCTTTTTCAATTTACTTATTCTTACCAAGTTATCAAATTTTACATGACACAACCTTTTATGCCATAACCAAACATCATTGTATTGTGAAAACAAGCATGTGTCTTCAACTAAATCCAGATAGAACAAGTTACCTTTTTGTTTTCTGACCACTTCCAACTAGTTCTCCAGTAGCATCATAGATCTTTGCCTTCTTGTGATTGAACTCAATTCTGTAGCCAGAAGTATTCAGCTGTGCAACACTCAGTAAATTATAGTTAAGATCATCAACCCAATAAACATTGTCACATCTGATCTTGTCAGTCAAATTAATTGTTCCTTTCCCTTTGATAAGATATGGTGCATCATTACCAAATTTAACATAACCACCTTTGCACTGATCTAAGGTCTCAAATTTATCTTTTTCACCAGTCATATGATGGGAACAACCACTGTCAATAATCCAACGGTCACTTTTACTCTTATAAGAAATTAGTGTAGTTTTCTCATCATCTTCAGAATCATCTTTCATAGAAACATACACAACTTCTATATTAGTCATCAGAATTGTCAGAATCATTGTCAAAAGCTTCTTCAGCTATATAGAAAGATTTATTACCTTTGTCTTTGTAATCCTTATACCTTTTGAAGTCTCATTCATCCTTTCTGTCTTTGTATTTTTTGTCCCTTCTTTCATCTTTGTCATTCTTATCAGGACATCTAGCATCAATATGACCAACTTTGTTACATGAAAAACAAATGATAGGAAGTTTACCTCGGAATTTTCCTTTTCCTCTAGATAGTCTTTTTTCCATAAGTGCTTCAAGTTCTTCAAGATCATCATCAGTAGGTTTTTCTATCACTATTCACACATTTCTTTCCTTTCTTTGATCTGTTGAGGACTAGCTAGGATTTTAATGCAGATTCAATAGCTTGTGGAGTGTAGTTATCAAAATTTGACATCTCAAATACAGTAAGTCTTCCTACCAGACCTTCTAAAGTCAGATTATTATTAGGATTACATCTCAGTTCTTGAATTGCAAAGACTCTAATAGCATATACAGGAAGAAGAGTTCTCAATACCTTTCTCATAATAGTGTTCTAATGAATTGTTCCATTTGCTCCTCTAATAGCATTAACAACTTTTATTCTACCACAGTACTGAACTATATTTTCTCCTTCTTGCATTTTCATTTCATCAAACTTACCTCTTAAGCTTTCAGATTTGGCTCTTAGCACATTTGTGTCTCCTCCATATATGGTTGTCAGGGTATCCCAAATCTACTTTACATTTGTACAGTTCTTTATATCATCAAATTCAGAATAGCTCAAGGAAGATGCAATCTCTAACATTGCATGATTATGTTCTTGCTTTTCTCTTAACTTTGCAGTAGTGAGAAGTGTAGTAGGTGCTACATAAGCATTTTCAATAAGGTGCTTAACATCATCTCCAATACTGGCCAGATGTAGTTTCATCAAACTCTTCCATGCAAGGAAGTTATCTTTGTTCAGCTTTGGAACCTCCTTTTTATACATCTTGATCTTTTCGCTCCAAGTACCTTCAAACTATTTTCAAGAGAACTTGGCTCTGATACCAATTGTTAGAAAGAATTTAGAATAACTAAGAGGGGAGGGGTGAATCAATTATCCCCAGGTCTAGATGTACCAATTGAAACTTTGCAGCAATTTAAACAACTCAGATCTACTCGAAAATAGTAGCTTATGTCAACAACTTAAACATGTAGTTTACTGTTAAGATGTAATTAGCTTGCAGAAACTTAACAGTAAAACAAACCATAAACATTCACACAAGTTGACACAAGTATTTAACATGGAGACCCAATTTAGGAAAACCACCAGTAACATGCTACCAAGTTTTCACTCTTTTGAAGTGAGCTCTATTAGGATCCAACCCTGTTAAAGGTTACAAAATGCATTGCTAAATGTGACCTAGTTAAAGGATTTAATCACCCTATCAGGAGTGGCCTTGTTAGAGGACTTAGAACATTCCACCTAAATGTCACCTTGTTTAGAGGTTTATAGAATGACTGTTAGGTCAACCTTGTTAAAGGATTTTGACTAATACAATGGTTAGAAAGTAATTAGTAGTTGTGATATGATACATACAACTTACTTTGCAAATCCAGATTCAATTTCAGCTCTAATGTTAACTTACTAAGTGGCCTCCATTCTCATTTCAATTTTCTGATCTGCTTGGGAATTCTTCAAGCAATCACTCATGCAATTCTCTTCTTCTCTATTCAGCCTTCTCTGCTAGGTCATGTCAATCAGTAAATTAACTATGCAATCTTCTTGCATACACACAATCACATCACATACATGAATAACTCCTTGAGGTTATCTTATACCTGTTCATCTAGGTCAAATAAATATTTTTTGCTTAATCAAGATCGTAGATCTTAGGTTAGATCAGATCCAACAAATCATCCCATCATTACATTACCATTTACTTCTCCAAAGTAGTCTTTAATTAAATCTTGAAACCATGCATTAATCGTGGTTATCCATGCATTAAATAACATGGATCAATCTTTAATTAACTTTACATATCCCAATAAAATTAACTATGTTGGCCAGAGCTCTTAAATCTCATCATTAATCAAAATACTGGCACTCGGCCATGATTGTGTTCTCACTTGGTCAACACTGAACTTGCTCGACAATTTCATTGGTGCTCGGTTGTCACTAGAAATTCTGCTCAACATAATGGTTCTCGACACAAACCAACAATTAAAACTGACACAAAAGATAAACAACACATTTCTTTTCCAATGTGCCAACAAATCAAGTACCATTGTTATTTTCCTTAACTCAATCATTCCACTTGGTCTTCTTGTTAAATCTTCTTCATCAATTAGTATATATGGTACTCAAACAAATAGCAATAGTCTCACTAGTTAAGATTTGACATCAATGACAAGCAACCATTGTTTGAATTGTAACTTTTTAATAGCATCATGTCACATCACTAGAATCATCATGCAGATATGATCAAACCAAAACAACAAAATAATCTATCCATCTACTATAGCCAAGATACTGGCAACCATAATAAATAATAGTCATTAATGCATCTCATCATGTAGATAAAAAAATATAATCAACATAGTATATCCCATATCAAAATAACCATGGAATAGAATGAAAAAAAGGGAGGCACTACATCCTCCCCCTAGGCATAGGCTTACTCCTAGAAGCATGCAAAAAGAAAAGGGTACAAAAATCTCAGTCATGATGCATCTTCCCATTTAGTAGAAGTCTCATCACTTGGATCCCATTGGACCCTTAACTTCTCTATGTTTCTACCCCTGAGGTTCAACCTCTAATGTTGAAGAAACCAGATGGGCTCCAAATAAATTTTCCCATCCTCTCCCTATAAAGCACCCCAAACCAAAACATGGGTCACATTAGGAATATACTATCTCAACACAGAAACATGAAAAACATCATGGATATGTAATAGGATAGGTGGAAATGCCAAGTGATAGGAAACATGGTCAATCCTCTCAAGGGTCTCAAAAGGTCCAACAAAACACAGTGCTATCTTAGAGCCTTTCCCATAATGGATGTGTCTCTTTCATGGATGAACTCTCAAAAATACTCATTCGCTAACTGAAAATTGATGGTCAATCCTGTAGGCATCACCATACTTCTTTGTCGATCCTAAGCAGTAACCAAATGCTCTCTAAAACAAACCAAATGTTTCTCCATATCCTAAATCATCTCAGGACCCAACATCACTTAGTCCTCTAACCAATCCCAACTCAAAGGTGTATGACATGGTCAACCATACAAGGCTTAAAATGGTGACATGCCAAGAGAACTATTGTACCCATTATTATATGCAAATTCAACCAAGTACAAATAGTCCTCCCATATTTTTTGTTGGTCCATCACATACATGTGAATCATGTCCTCTAGAACTTGATTCACTCACTCTATATGACCATTGGTCTTGGGGTGATAATTTGAACTAAAATTGAGTTTCACACCCAATGCATGCTGGAGAGATGTCCACGGTGTTGAAGTAAACACTAGATCTCTATCCAAAATAATCATGTGAGGTATCCCATGCAACTAAACTATATACTGGATGAACACATGGGTTACAAAATTAGTCATAAATGAATCTCTCATGGGTGAAAAGTGAGTCACCTTATACAACTTGTCCATTATAACCATAATAGCATGATAACAATGTGATGAAACAGGCAACCTAGTAATGAAATCGATAGATATAGTATCCCACTTGGCTGGAAAAGACATGTCATATGCTGATGCTTTTCCTTCACTCTTTTTCACTCAAGACATCTAGCTAAAAATTTGGCAACATCATGCCTCATCCCTTCCCAAAAGTACAAATGTCTAAGATCAAAATGCATCTTTTTAATGCTAGGATGTGTAAAATATGACACACATTGTGCCTCTAACAAAATCAATGAATGAAGATCACCTGACATTGGCTTATAGATGCACTCATGGTTCCACAAAATTCCATCTAACTCCAATGAGTATCCTTAAAAATTCCCCACAAGGGTACATGTAGACTCAATCTCCACTCTAACCTCATGATACCATGTATCACTTGGAAAAACCTCTAGAATATGGCTACGCAAATCCACGCCAAGTGATAAAACAAAGATCTTGTGAATTGTTCTACTCAAGGAATATGCTACCACATTCTCCTTCCCCTTGATATAATGAAAATCATACTCACACAAGAAGTCCATCCAATGAATTTTTCATGCTTTCATGTTTGGCTGAGAAAAGATATACTACAAGCTACGATGATCACTATGCAACTCAAACTAGTGACCAAAAAGAAAATGTCTCAAGCACACAAGTGCATGCACAATTGTTGCTAACTCCAAATGGTGGGTGGGGTAGTTCATATCATAATCCCTAATATTTTTGGACTCATATGAAATCACTTATTCCTCCTACATAAGAATTGTCCCCACACCCTCCAATGATGCATTAGCACACACCATGAACTCACCTGCAGGATTTGGAACTGCCAAGATAGGCGCCCTAATCAGATTCTCCTTAAGATCCTAAAATGTTGACTCACATTGCATGGACCAAACAAATTTCTTCCCTTTCCTCTGAAGATAAGTGATAGGATGATCCAACTGAGAGAAATCCTCATAAATCGATGGTAGTAAGCTACCAAACCCATGAAACTATGAACCTCTAAAATAGTAGTCGGCGTTGGCCAATCCATGATAATCAGGATCTTGGAAGGATCCATATAAATATCCTCTTGCAAGATGATATGGCCAAAATAATTCACCTTAATATATAAGAAATTGCATTTGGATAGGTTTCCATACAACTGATGATCACGTAAACACTGTAATGCATGATGCAAATGGACCTCATGCTCCTCCATAGTCCTAAAATGTACCAAAATGTCATCTAGATATACAAGGATAAATTATCAAGATAAGTGCAAAACACACCGTTCATGAAAATCATGAACACTAATGGCACATTGGTCAACCCAAAGGATAAAATTATAAACTCATAATACTCATAACAAGTATGAAAAGTGGTACGATGAATATCAGCCTCATGGATATGAAATTTATGGTATCCTAATTTAATATCTATCTTTAAGAACACTCTCACTCCCTTCATCTAATCAAACAACACATCAATCCTATGCAAGGGATAATGGTTCTTCACTGTCACTTTATTCAACTATTAGTAATCAATGCACAAATACAAGGATCCATCCTTCTTCTTCACAAAGATAATTGGTGCAACCCAAGGGGATACACTAGGATAGATATGGCCCTTGGCCAAAAAATCCTCTAACTGCAATTGGAGCTCATTAAACTCCTGAGTAGTCATATGGTAAGGCACCCAAGAAATGTGATCATCCCAAGGAATGAGATCAATACATAAATCTATGTCACAGTTTTTTGGCATGCCAGGAATCTCACTCGGAAACACATCTGCAACTCATGAAGAAAAAGGTGATCATCAAGAGACACCTCTCAACTCACAACCTCAAAGAGGTCACTAACAAACACTAAAAATAACTAGCAACCCTCTTGCATACTCTACTTCAGCTATGTGGCTGAGATCATGTGAAGTGAAATGGGCCTTTGAACCCCTACAAGCTCAACACACCCACTAGTGTCATCCACACACTATACCCACTTACGCTGGAAATCAATACTCACCTGGTGGGAATCTAACCAGTCCATAACCAACACAATGTTGTATGAACCCAAGGGTAGGATGCAAAGATATATCATGGTGGTGAAGGTTCTCAAAATCAACACACAACCATGAATAAGGGAGTTCATGGTCACTTTGGAACCCGTGGCTAACTCAACCTACCAACTATCAACATGTTGTGCTACCACTAGCCCACATCGTTGAACAAGATATGGGGAAATGAAATAATTTGAAGCACTAGAATCAAATAATACATAAGTATAAATATCATGTAACACACATGTAGTCTCAAAAATGGTGCCCTAGTGGTGCTTAGCTTGACGGCTATCAAGCACCACAGAAACTTTATAGGATCTACCTGCATCCCTAATTATAGGATCAGAAGCAGCCTACGTCTAATGAGCTCCCAGAAAAACTCTCTACAGACACATCACTTCCATGTGACCATGTTGACCACAAGTAAAACATGCCCCTAGACTATAGCCATGTCTTGGTGAAGGAGAATCAGACTGCTAAAAATTTCCCTGTGAGCACTTTGTTGCACACCCTGAGACAAATGAATAAACTACAATCACCTATGATGGTACCAATTATGGCCTCTTGGTGCAATCTTACCTGAACTACAACTACTCTTCTAACCCTTGGAATGACACTACCTATGATGTTGTTGGCAGCCTACCCTCAGAGGTGTCAAATATACCCAGGATGGTCCTACAGGTTGTACCTATGTACCTTGTATTACTGATTTTGAAGGATATGCACTATGAATCTATGCACATTTCCTTCCATTATAACCCCTAGCAATGTTTCTCCTAGCGAATCTTTCCTTCTCAGAAGCAATTATAAGTGTCATAGGCTGATGCAAATAGACAACCCCAATGATATGATCATTAAGGCCCCAAAGTGTTGTAACAATAAGGGCTCATCATGGTTATAGCTAGAATATTGTCTCAACTCAAAGAAGATATGTTCGTGCTAATCTACTAACATATTCCATTGTTAGATCTTGTGGAAATCATCAGCACACGCCTCTCTATACTTCTCAAAAAATAAGTGATCACAAAATTTCTCCTCAAATATCTCCCAAGAGACGGTTGAAATATCCATCTGGAGCTTCTTCTCCTCTATACACCACTAAATACATGCAAATTCTCTCTAATGCATGGTAGCTTACTGAGCTCTAAATATATCAAGAACTTTATCTTTACTATGCAAGAAATAGATCCAAGTCCTACGTGAAAAATCATCAACAAAAGTAAGTGCATACCTTGAGCCTTATGTGGGGTTATTATCCATGCATCCCAAAAGGTTAGTATGTATGAGGTGCAACTTATGATGCACCCTCCAAGATTGACCATGTGGAAATGGCTCCCTATGCATCTTACCACTCATACAACTAGGGATAACTTTAGTGGCAAATGCCTCACATTGGCAACTTGGGATTTGGCAAATATGTGTATATTGGGCTGGCTGTGTCGCCCACACTTTATAAATATTGGGTTGAATGTTTGGGCCCATTTCCCATCGGCTTATGTAATTTTCTCCTTTTCTTTCACAATATTGTCAATCGAATCTATTTTTTGGACACCATTAATTGAATTTTTTTGCCTATAATTTCCAAAGCTTGTTTTAATTGATGACCTATATTTTCCAATGGTGTTATAAAGATATATTTAGAGGAGGCCCCAAATTTGCCTGGCATTTTACAGATGTGTGTCTCAAACAAATTTCATTTTCACCAACTCTATTAATCATAGAAAATTATTGGATGACCCATAATCGTCTCAGAAATTACATAAGACATATTATAATTACACGGGCTTCACCAAATATTTGTATACCTAATACCAAATAATCTTCCCATAAAATTTTCCAAAAAGTATTGGTATAAATACATTCATAGATTAGTGTTATTGTACACAAATTGGTTTCATTGGTTTTGATATCTCAATTCTAATCGATAGCAAATTTTTAGACTGCTAAGTGCATTGGCGACTATAATTGAGGAAAATGTAAGTGATTAATTTTTGAAGTATACTTAATATAATATTATTTTAAATTCATCAGAGGTTTCACCTCTATTTGTTCATGACTCTACAATTTTGAGTTCATTCTTATTTAGTGGGGACCAGTTAGTGGTCAGTGGTCACTTGGGAGACCTCAGACATGATGACATCTAGATTTTATATTGTAGACCGTAGAGAAAATGAATCATATTTATATATATTATAGACTTTTGTCACTTCTTCAACAAGTTAATATTTTTTTTGGAAGCCTTTATTTTGTTGGAGATGTCGAACAAGAATAAGGGTAAGGCTCTTACATGTGGGGAAAGCCAAGAGGCCAGAAAAATGTAGAACCTTATCATAATACTTTGGTGGTGGTAACATTTATAGCCAAAATTAGGATGCTACTTCATCACAAGTAGATTTACAAGATTCACAACCTACATGACATATTGAAGAAGGCGGAAAACATGTTATCTTAGATCACGGTGAACTTGAATAATATTTTTAGCTAAATACGCATAGTATCTAGAATGATATAATAGACTTGAGTGAGACTGAGAATTCCATATATGGTGATGGTGTGTTGGTACTCTCATATTTGGCACAAATTTGGAGTGACCAATTAAAAATTTTCTCTAAGGCAAGGTGAGTACCCCTGAAATTATTTTGATGATGCTTACTTGAAGTGCAAGTAAAATATGACCTGATGATTTTTATGAGATACCAATTGGGAAACATGTGAAAAACATATCATGGGGTAGATGTAGTGGGTCACAACTTTCAGATGTCAGTTTTGATATGTTTTGAAGCGGGTCAATTGGAGGTGTTCAATTAAATCTGCATTCTGCATATTGTCTGATTATAGAAAATGGCCTACTTTTCATGCTTGCATCTTTAACCTAATAAATTTTCATGATATAAGGATGGGTCTAAGGTGTTTTAGGCATTAGAGAGAAGCTCCATTTCCATTTTTAGATTCCTATGAGTTCATATGATGATTTTTCCAAATCCATTTGGTTTACAATTTATTCTAATTCCCAGAGCCTAAAGTACAGAAATATGAAGTTGCTTACTTTGAGGTTTTACAAATTGCACTCGATTGAATGGAATGGAAAATTGAATATGCCCATGTATTTTAGTCATGTAAATTTGCTACCATAAATATTTCTAGGCCATGATGAATCCGTTTTCCTAGTTTGTCAATCTGATTCCGTTTGCGGTTTCTAATAGTTTAATGCAGATTCGTTGCACAGTTTAGTCGGAGGCCCTATTCGTGATGTTATATCTTGAATACAATGATAGGTCATGTCAATAAAATGGTACCCCTATATTTTAGACCAATTTTACTTCAATTTTGCAAGGTCTTAGGTCTGGAGGGTTTCGTATGCACACTTTTCCAGATGCTTTTCATTTGCAGAAATCATTATTCCTCATGTTTTTCATTTTCTATATTTCCAGGTGGCTACCTTCTAGGGTCTGCCAAATGTGATAGGTTGATTTTTAAGAGCCGCCTTTCTAGATTCATGCTCTCCATATCACATATTTCAAATATCTGGAGGCTCGGGTCTTCAGGGCATTGTTTGACTTATTTTCAAAGTTGAAACTAGTTGTATTTCATTATTGTTTTTGACAGGGTGATTTGTGGAGTAGTTTTGAAGAAGCAACTATGTTGAAATAGATGAACTCAAGGGGGATTTAATTGGAAATAAAGTTTATGAAACTTTTTCAAGAGAAAATGGTTTTAATTTCAAATTCTACAAACATTGTTAGTTTTGACACTACCATTGAGGCTTGAAAATTTTGAAGTTCGTCGAGCATATTAAGTGTGAACCATTTAACGAATGCCTCAAAGAATGAATATGATGCCAAGTTGTGCAGGTGTGAATGAATATCAAGTCTACATGGATGGATGAAAACTAGTAGAGTTTTCATTTTGAATATTCAATTAAAATGTGATTGGCAATTGATCTTCTCTCTAAGCCCGTGCAATGCTTAAGGAAAGCAATTTGAGTAGCTTGTGCATAAGAAAGAAGAACCAGTGCAAATGAGTACAAAGAATTTAAAAAAAGACAACTCAAATGCACTTGATGAGGGTTGCATAGTAAAAATGGAGGCCAGCTTTTATTTAAATATTATAAAACCTCCAAAGTCTGCGCATCTTTGTGGGAATATGGAAGTTTCTTTTAAAACATTTAAAACTTAAATATATGTTGTCTGCGTGAAGCATAAGAGATAAAGGGACTGTACAAATTTTTTAATATACAAAATCATAGAAAATGTATACATTGTATAAGGATGCATAAGCACTTGGGGAATTGTCTTAAAAATTTCAAACAACAAACCATTTGTGAGGTGCCTATGCAACAATAAAAAGGGAACTTCAAAACCATTATTTTTAAATGAATTTGCATGGTGGACCTGCGTATAACATGGATGATTGTTAATACTCACAAACAAAATGAAATGGTAGGTAAGATCAGCGTATGGCATTTTAAAACCACAAAAGAATGAGTTCAATACAATGTATCAATTTGAAACCCCACACCAATAAGGGAAGAGTTTGGCTGGAGAGGTAAAAGAGAAATCAGTGCAAGCATGTAAGGAATTAAAGCATTTGAAAATGCACATTGGTAGGTGTAAACTCAAAGAAGAGCCCACAACATAGCAATTTAGAAGGCCATGCATCATGGAGGAGGGGCTTCATATTATTTTTGAAGTAAGATGGGTGAAATGCATGCAGTGATGAGATGGAGACATAGACAAGGAATGTTATGGTCACAAAGCCCACGCATGAGGCCAAAATAGTCTGCACAACAAAGGGATAGACTCCAAAGCATTGAAGCAAGATCTTAGAAACACTCCCATAGAAAATGCAAAATGGAAATGCCAAGTTTAAAACCATAATATGCTACCAATACAAAGATTAATTATGAAGCCCACACAACATGTTTAGAGGGGGCATTAAGACAAAGTCTTTATAATGGTAATTGGCAAGCTGCCCAGTATGGAGAAAGGCTTTAAAAAGCTTGAAAATGCATAGGACATTATCCCACATTCACTGGGATTGGGATTTTTTTAAATATTTATATACTCTAGCACTTCATTATTGAAATAAGTAAAGAAGCCAAGAGGCTTATGGAGAGCCCCTTGGCTGGAGGGCTCAATGCACAAGTGGGCGCCAATGCATAGAAGGGCCCCATAAATTTTGAGGTGAAACACAGAGAATAATCTTTAAAAGTAGAAATCTTAGTCCCACATTCATCAAGAAATGGGAAACATAAGTGTTTAAAAGGTAAAATAAATAGTAGGTAATATGAAGAACAAAATGAAGGCTATGCATGCGCATGAGCATGGAAGGCACCTTGAAAACTATGTCAGCAATGATGGAGGATAAACACCATATTTTGGTAAAGCCCACAGAGGTGATGTGGTAGATGACATGGCACAGAGGTTTGCAGATTGGGTGCATATCCCGAGGAGATCAAGATCAGTAGTCAGCATGATGGTGCTAGTGCAAGGAAGATATCTTCAAGGGAATGCATCAGGTTGACACGTGGCAGGGGCGAAAACAACACGGTTGAGGTGGTAGTCGTGCAGGAGACCATCTGAGATGGAAAAAATCCTGAGGCAGGTAAGATGGATGGTTGTCGCAAAGCCTCAAAGAGAAAGATGCAAGGTAGTTACCATCAAGGAAATGTGATAGGCCACCATGTGGCACTTGGACAGATGGCGGGCCAGACATGATAGCTGATACACGTGCCTAGGTGGACGCACAAAGCCAGTAGGAGGATGCCACATGGTAGAATCTAGTGCAGTGTGAGAGAAAATAATAAAATATAGATATTAAAATTAAATATCATCTCATTTCAATAGTCTAACTATTGAAAAGGTATGTATTTTAAAATATTTCAAACTATTGGAAAAATATGCACAGGAAGAAGAGTTTATTGAATGATTTGGGGGAAAATGTTATCAAAAGTATCAAGTATCATATACCATTGGAAAGGTATCAAAATGAGGATTGTCTTTTTGTAGTCTATTTTGATGTAGAATTGAAGTAATTCCCCTGAAAATGGAAAATGAAATCAGCTCATTAGTGAAAGGGAGAAGATATTTTTGATTTCAAAGGAGATGTTTCTACAAATAAAATCAGATTTTAAGCAGGGTAGTTTTCAGATATTTTGGGAAGAGGACTGGTGTTTGTTGGAGGAGTAATATGGAGATTCTCTCTTCCTACATATTTAGTTTTCTTGCCATTGTACAGGGTTCCAACTCCTGGTCTCCATAGAGAGTTGTAGAGTACTGGATCCAGGAGTTTTCAGTTATTTCATGGTTCCACATTAGGGATATAGCTTCTTGATTGTATTAGTTTTGTTTCAGGTAGAATAGAATGTCATTGGTCTTTTGCAGTTTATTGAACATGTATTTTTTTATTACAAATTTGTGTGTAGTAGTGTGATTTTAATACTTAATACAAAAGTTCAAGATTCATATCTCTCCTTGGTTTCAGTCTTGTGGAGTCTGAATTTTCTAAGTCTCTGCATAGGGTTTACCTATGTATGGGTTATCATTCTGCAGTTCTAATCTAGGATCAGATTAAACAATGCTATGGATGTGACATAGTTTCATTCAATTGTCTACAAGATGATTTTTATAACTACTAATGATTTGAACTGATTATGTTTATGACTTAGAATCATTGACAAATAGGTGATTACTACATCTCTGAATTTGGTTAAAGGACATTGCCCATGGATAAAGCACTGGCTGGTGATTAGTATCTTTTGTACTGATGCATTTTCAGTTCAATCTTGGTTATATTCTGCATTTTAAACATAAACTCTGACATATTTGAAGGTTTTTTGTGGTTTGTGATGTTGTATTAATCTCATGGTCCACTTCAAGGTTGATGTTTAATGGGTGATTAGCCAATCACCTAGTATCTCTTGGTCGTGTTGAAGCCTTTGTGAGATCTCTGTCGATTTATGCCTTATTGAATAATTGAGGGTGTAGAAGGGTGTCCCCCCTTGGTTTTGTAGAACCTAAAGTGTAGAAGGATGGATCCACATCCTTGTTAATTGGTCCTTTTTAGTCTTGGTTGAATACTGGGAGTTGGCTATTCTTTAAAATACATCAAAGGGTGAAAGGGTTGTTGTTCATTAATCACCGCATAAAATAGAACCAACATGGTGCATGGAGGAACAAAAGAAAATACAATTCAAAAAAGGATATAGAATAAAAAAAAATCAAAAGTGGGATCTGTCAAGGAATTTTCAAATAGAATGTGTCAAAGTATCCATTCATTAAAGCAATGGATAATCCATTTAAAGGTGAGCCTCTAATAGAATGCACATTTAATATTTTCACCAAGATAAATAAGAAGGAAAAGAGGTTGCTGCTAAAAATTGACACCATAGAGAAGCATAAGGGTAATTTTATGAAAATAAAACCATAGGTGGATTTGAAAAATCAATAATAAGATGGAAAACAAAGGAGGAATCTCAACATGTTAGGAATGCAGATTTATTTTAATTTCACTAGAATATACAAATGAATCATGCTGAAGTTAAAGGAAATATTGATTTTTTTTTTGGAAAAAGCAATGGAAGTAGAAAAAATGGGAAAATTTGTTCAGTTAAGTGTTATCTTTCATATTTTGAGAAGACGGTATGCTATGACAAAATACCCATCGTTGAGTGCTTTATTACACTTTCTAAAATCTCGTCACTATCCTAACAGTCATTGATTAGTAAAAAATAGATGGGAATGGCCACATTGTCTTGTTGAGGCTGAAAAAGAATATCTAAAGGAAAAAATAGAAGATTCAAAATTTATTATATTGTCTTTAAACGAAGCTACAAAAGTAGATGTTCGAGATTTGTTTCTGTACAGTTGATTGATTGTATGTTTGTCATTGATGATAACATATAATACATAGTAGTGATTCTGTATGTACTTATTAGAATGATGATATCAAGCCTTGCGTGGTTAGATACATGTTGTAGACATGTTTTTTATGTTATGTTCATACACACAGATCCAGATATGATGTTTTAGTCATGTTGTGTAATTCTGTTAGTGGCAGTTACAATTCTGGAAGAGTATCTATTCAGAGCTGACGTATGTAACATATTTCTTGAGTTGCACCTATCTTCAGGATATGTGTTTGTATATTCATGATTAGTTATGAGTTGATGATAGTTATCTAAAGGCGCCAAACATGTTTCAAGAAGATTGCAAAGTTAGAGATAATTTGGTGAGGCCAACTTAGTGAAGCGTCGCGTCTATTCAGTTTGTGTGCTTAGTAGAGATGACAAGGATGTTATGAAGATTTGTATTATAGGTCCCATGATCTCATACTTTGAGGAAGATACTTATAGAAAGTCATTTGTGATACACTAAGTGTGAAAGATATGAAAGGAGACAGAAGATGTACAGAGTAGAATATCAGTTGTGGTTCATTCATCAATAGTCTATGTGAAGAAGCAGTAGAAGATTATAATACATTGGAATTGATCAAGACAACAATTCTACTATACAGTTCATCATCAGATATATTGCATATCTTTTCTATAGAAGGTCATAGCCTTCACCATTGAAGTAGTGAGCTTTTGGATAGTGAGTCCTCATGCCTAATAGGGTTATTTGTAAAAGACTAATAATAGGGTCAGACCCTTAAGAAGGTCACTATACTTATTGCATTGTAAAGAACAACTCCTAATAGGTTTGCAAGATTTTCTAACAATGATTACTATCAGCAAGTATAGTTCATTGTGGGTGCTAATTCCCACCGGGGTTTTTACCATTTGGTTTCCCCATAATCAAATTGTGTGTTGTGTATGGTGTTATCAGATTAAGCATTTACTTTATTGTATTCTAAAGTTAAGGAAGTAAAAAGAATTAAAGTTACTGATAACTTATTCACCCCCCCACCTCTCAGTTATCCTTTGGGACTATTCTAACAATTGGTATCAGAGCCAAGTGCCTTGGAGAAGAAGCCTAACAAGTTAAGGTAGATCAGATGTCTTACTTCGTAAAAGAAATTCCCAAGTTTGATGGAGAAAATTATCTAGATTGGAAAAATAAAATGATAACACATCTATAGTGTGTTGGCTTTAAGTTCTTTGAGATAGCTACACAAGAATTTGTTATCACATCTCTAAAATACCTTGTAAAGGATGATGCTACTAATAGACAAAAGGAAACATTTACCAATAAGGCAATTTCTAAAGAAGCCCTTATCAGTGCCCTATCCGATAGAGAATTTTCTAAGATCAAGAAAATTGATACAGCATACACCATATGGAAGTATTTAGAAGATATGTTTGAAGGAGATATTCAAGCAAAGAATGCATGCAGAAGACATGGAAAAAGAAATACAACAGTCTTGAGATGTTACCTAAAGAGAACATTAGAGCTTACAATCAAAGGATAAATGAAGCAGTCTCTGGAATCAGAAACAATAATGGAGAAATATCAGAAGAAGATATAATGGACAAGTTGTTAACTACTTTTAACATCAGACTATGAAAACAAGATAAGTATTCTAGAGGAAACCATGCAATTCTCACAATACTTCAAGAGACAGACTTTGATCAGTAAAATATCTACATTTCAGATATCAAGATTGAAGACTGAACCTAAAAGTGAAACAACTTTCAAAGCCTCAGTCCATGGTAAGAAATCCTTACACATCTCTATCCATAATGAGAAAGAAGAAGTTGATGAAGAACTAGAAGATATCATTGCTATGATTGCTAAAAGAGAAAAGAAAGGAAAAGAAAAATATGAAGGACAACTTCCATTCAAATTTTTTTCATGCAACAAGATTGGTCACTTTGCATCTAAGTGTCCCACAAGAGTCAAGAAGTTCAAATCTGATTACAAACCTAAATATAAGAAGGAATGTTATCATGTTGAAGGTGTAACTGATGAAGATTCAAGAGAAGATGAAATTGGATTCATTTCCCTTAGAGACATGGAATAGTTTCTCAAGGAAATGGACATTGCAGATGAAAAGGAAGAACAAGAGTTAGCCCTAATTTCCAAAGCAGACATCAGAACTAATAGGATCATTGAGAGTAGATGCACTCACCATATGACAGGTGACAAAGATAGATTTGTTCATTTAGACAAATACAAAGGTGGTATGGTTAGATTTGGAGATAACACTCCCAAACCTATCATAGGCAGAGGATCTATCACCTTGGATGGAAAGAACAAGACAAATGATGTTCTATATGTTGATGGATTACATCATAACTTGCTAAGTGTTGGACAGCTACTTGACAAAGGTTGTCATTTGGAGTTCAAAGACAACAAGTGCATCATTAACAACAAGGATGGAGACATGATTGCATTAGGCTCAAAAAATAAAAGGTAATACTTTTCATCTCAATTCTGATGTAAGTTGTTTTGTTGCAAAAGTGGATGACAGTTGGTTTTGGCACAAGAGACTCTATCATATCAATTTTGATAACATAGTAAAGATAAGTAATGTCAAGGCAGTCAGATACCTTCCAAGTATTTCAAGACTAGTTGAGACAATGTGCAGGGAATGTGTTATGGGAAAGAATGTAAGGAGTTTATTCAGAAGCAAGAAAAACTTAGCCAAAAACAAATTGGACCTAGTGCATATAGATTTATGTGGTCCTACCCAAACAAGATCATACTATGTAGAAATGTATTTCATTTTGTTTGTTGTTGATTTTTCAAGGATGATGTGGGTTGCATTCTTAAAGGAGAAATCTAAAGCCTTTGAGAAGTTCAAAATATTCAAAGCTAAGTTTGAGAATGAATCTGGATTAAAATTTAAATGTCTAAGATCAGATAGAGGAGGAGAGTTCACCTCTGATCAATTTTATGATTACTGTGAAGAACATGGAATAAAAAGATAGTTGAGTGCTCCTAGAACCCCTCAACAAAAAGGGATTGTAGAAAGGAGGAACAAGATTATACTTGATATAGCGTGCACTATGATGCTTGAAGGAAAAGTTGCACATACATATTGGAGAGATGCAGTGAATACAATAGTCTATACTATCAACAGAACTCAATTAAGGCCAAGCACAGATAAGACACTCTATGAACTTTGGTTTGGTAATGTACCTATAGTAAAGTATTTCAGAATCTTTGGCAGCAAGTGCTACATCAAGAGAGATGATGGTGTTGGTAAGTTTGATGCCAGAAGTGATGAAGGTATTTTCCTTGGTTACTCTACAAAAAGCAAAGCATATAGATGTTTCAATTTGAGATTTAAAAAGGTAATTGAAAGTACTCATGTAAAAATTGATGAAAATTTTATGGTTCAAGAAAGGTACTATGAATATGCACCTATGATTGAAGATGAACCCAAGCCTAGCAGAAAAGATAATATTATTGAAGAAATGTTTGATTGCATTGATGTCTCATGCAATGACCCTTAGTCAAACAAAGAAGAATCATAGAATACAGAAGAAGAAGTAACACCTAAGGTTCCTAAATTCACATCTAGATACCACTCTAAAGATGATATCATTAGAGATCAAAGAAGCAATGTTTTGACCAGATCAAAAGAAAAAAGTCTAGCAATGGATGAAGAGGTATGTTTTCTTTCATAGATTGAACCTTTAAGTGTTGAAGATGCTTGTAATAATTCTAATTGGAAGAATGCAATGAAAGAAGAATTTGATCAAATAATTAAAAATGATACATGGGAATTGGTCCCTAGACCTAGTGACAAAAATGTGATTGGAACAAAGTGGGTATTCAAAAAAAAGATGAATGAAGATGGTACAGTAGTAAGAAACAAAGCAAGATTGGTATGTAAAGGATATGCACAGAGAGAAGGAATAGACTATACTGATACATTTGCCTCTGTGAGAAGATTGGAAGCCATAAAATTGTTCTTGGCCTATGCAACATTCAAAGACTTTAAATTTTATCAAATGGATGTAAAGTCAGATTTTCTGAATGTTGACTTGAAGGAAGAAGTCTACATAGAACAACCTGAAGGATTTAATCTTTTAGATAAACCATACATGGTATGTAGATTGAAGAAAGCACTCTATGGTCTTAAACAAGCCCCAAGAGCTTGGTATGAGAGACTTTATGGTTATCTTACCAAGATTGGATTCAAGAAAGGTGCAACCAATTGTAACCTATTCACAAGAGAGACACCTGATGGATTACTACTAGTTGCCATATTTGTTGATGAAATTATCTTTGGAGGTAATGACAAGATTAGTACAAAATTTGCAAAAGAAATGCAGAATGAATTTGAGATGAGCATGATTGGTCCTATAAAATACTTTTTGGGACTGAATGTAAAATAGACAGATAAAGGCATATTCATTAATCAGTCAAAGTATGTGAAGGAAATATTGAAGACCATCAAGATGGAAGACTGTGAGCCAGTATGCACCCCTATGATAACAGGAAGCAAGCTTTCAAAAGATGATGATTCCGCAATAGTTGATAAAATATTATACAAATCTATGATTGGAAAACTCATTTATCTAACTCAATCTAGACCTGACATATCTAATGCAGTTGACATTGTTGGAAGATTTGCAGCTGAACCCAAGTAGAATCACCTAATGGAAATCAAGAGGATATTCAGATATCTAAAGGGAATTATAGACTATGGTTTATGGTATCCTAAGTTAGAGAATGTAGAACTTCATGTGTGTACAAATGTAGATTGGGCAGGTTGTATTGATGATAAGAAGAGTACTTTAGGAGGAGCAGTATTTCTTAGAGACAGATTGGTTTCTTGGATAAGAAAGAAGAAAAACTATATTTCTTAGTCAAAAATAGAAGATGAATATCTTGTAGTAGCACTAAATTGCTCAACCATGGTTTGGATCAAGCAGATGGTTAAAGACTTTGGTATTCAGGTTGATTATCCTATTTTTATTCACTGTGATAACACTAGCACTATTAACATGTCTAAGAACCTGGTAATGCACACAAAGACAAAACACATAGAGATCAAGTACCACTTTCTAAGAGAAAAGGTTGCAGACAAAGAAGTGAAATTGGACTATGTGAGCACCAAAGAACAGTTGGCAAGTATTTTCACAAAACCTTTATCAAAGGATACTTTTGAGTATCTCAGAGAGAAGTTGGGAATAATTCCCTCTCCTAAGTCTGATTAGAGAATATAGGAAGAACATCAATCCTTTGTGACTAAACAATGGTTGACTACTCTACTTCTAGAGTAGTACCTATGCCTAATTGTTTATGGCACCCTTTGGCATTGATGTCAAAGGGGGAGTATATAGTAAGGGGGAGAATATACTCTGGAGGAGTATAAAAATAGTCAGAAGAACTAAAACAATGTAAAGGAATCTTTGATGATGATATTGAGAAGATTTTAAAAGAACGAGGACACCATGAAAAAGGATGTTTTTCATATCATATGTTGCCATCAATGTCAAAGGGGGAGATTGTTGGAGATTTGTTTCTGTATAGTTGATTGATTGTATGTTTGTCATTGATGAAAACATATAATACACAGTAGTGATTCTATATGTACTTATCAGAATGATTATATCAAGCCTTGCATGGTTAGATACATGTTGTAAACATGTTTATTATATTATGTTCATACACGCAGATCCATATATGATGTTTCAGTCAAGTTGTGTAATTCTGTTAGTAACTATTCAAAGCTGACATATGTAACGTGTTTCTTGAGTTGTGCCTATCTTTAAGATATGTGTGTGTATATTCATGATTAGTTATGAGTTGATGATAGTTATCAAAAGGTACCAAATGTGTTTCAAGAAGATTGCAAAGTTAGAGATAATTTGGCGAGGTCGACTTAGTGAAGCATAGCGTCTATTCAGTTTGTGTTGCGTGGACTTAATATTATTTGTGTGCTTAGTAGAGCCAAAAAGGATTTTATGAAGAGTTGTATTATAGGTCCCATGATATCATACTTTGAGGAAGGTACTTATAGCAAGTCATTTGTGATACGCTAAGTGTGAATGATACGAAAAGAGACATAAGATGTACAGAGAAGAATATCAGTTTTGGTTCATTCATCAAGAGTCTATGTGAAGAAGCAGTAGAAGATTATAATACATTGGAACTGATCAAGACAATAGGTCTACTATATAGTTCATCATTAGATATACTGCATATCTGTTCTACAAAAGGTTGTAGCCTTCACCATTGAAGCAGTGAGCTTTTGGACAGTGAGTCCTCACCCCTAACAGGGTTATGTGTAAAAGACTCCTAATAGGTTCAGACCCTTAACAAGGTCACTATACTTATTTCATTGTAAATGAAAACTCCTAACAGGGTTGCAAGATCTTCTAAGAAGGATTACTATAAACAAGTATAGCTCATTGTGGGTGCTAATTCTCACCGGGGTTTTTACCATTTGGTTTCCCCGTAATAAAATTGTGTGTTGTGTACTGTGTTATCTGATTAAGAATTCACTTTATTGTATTCTAAATTTAAGGAAGTATAAATAATTAAAGTTACTGATAACTGATTCACCCCCTCCTTCTTAATTATCCTTTTGGACTATTCTAACAGTAGATAATACTTCCTGAGTATGCATGTGTGTTTATACTATACAAAAATTTGTCTGCCAACCTCATCTACTAACTGTTGCTAAAATGAAGGATAATGTGACAAAAAAAAATTTATTTGAACAAGTAAAGAGTTCTCTAATTGAATATGGAGGTATAGATGACATGATGATTGTCAAAAATTTGGTGTGTGTTGGAGCAGATGGAGCTTCAATAATGCAAGGCCACAAGAATAGTCTTTGCACAAAGATAGAAAGTTCTTGTGTACCCTATATTAATTGCATTCACTACATGGCTCATAGAATGAGTCTATCTTTTGGAGTTCTCTGCAAGCATGCTCTAGTACAAAAACAAATTGTAGTTTTAATCAAAGAGATCTACCAACGCTTCTATCAAAGTTTGAAATGATTCAGGGAATTTCATCACTTTGTCGAAGGAATAACCCATGAGAAAAAGTTTCTTAAGGATAATGATACCAAATGGGTCTCTTTGGATGGACCAAAACATCAATTTTTTTCATAATATCCATTGTTTCTTGGTCTATTGAACTCAAGTCGTGATGAATTAGGGCTACCAAAATTTCCAAAGCTGTTGTGAAGGTAAGTAATGTAGAGACGCTACTAACATTAGTAGGTATTCTCCCCATTCTAGAGGAAATAAGGAATATAATGAGAAAGGCCCAGCAAAGAGATATGTATATTGTAGAATATGTTGTGTTGTGTAAATTGACATACATGATGCTTGATAATCTCTATCAATTATGTGATGATGTAAAATTTTTCAATTGGTTGAGAATCACAAATTTGGACAATCTTGATAAATTTTTAAAGACCAGTGCAAATAGGGTGTTATGTGCATAAGTACGTGGAGTTGAGATACCAATGCACTACTTTTCCAGGATCAAGTCTGAGGAACCAAGAAATAAACACAAGAAGAAAATATAAAGTTTTATAAGGGAAGACTTTACCAAGATTGTTGAGTCTATTACTACTTATGTGAAGCACATTGCCTATGATATTTCCTCACGTATTAGAGCAAGATTCCCTCTAGTAAGACTACTTGAATCCATGGCTATTGTTTTTCCTTGATATTAGAGTGTCAACAATTCAAAATGTTTTTGAACAAAGCTATTAACTTTGATAGATCATTTTTCCAAAACCAAAGAATTCAATGATATAACTCTAAATGAAATTTTAGATGAATCTCATTTGAGAGAGAAATCAAACCATTTTTCACAGACAATGAAGGAGCAATATAAAGTTATGAGGAACCCCACAAAGATGGATTAGTAACAAGGATTTGGAAAAATATAGCTCAGAGAAAAATATTGATTGATTCTATATCATATTTTTTCAAGCTTGTTGATTTATGTCTGACCATGATATTGGGGTCAGTGGAGGATGATATTTTTTTTATTTCTTTGGGGTTCCTAAAGTCAAATCTAAGAAACAAACTAGACAATAATTTGGAAAATTTCTTGAGGCTCTATACATCCAGGTATGATGTCCATATGTTTCCTTACAATAGGGCATTGAAAGTGTGGAAAAAGAGGGTTGTGAAACATTTCAAACCAAAGTGGGAGTGCCAAAAACAATGATTTCGCTGACTCATGTACTGGTACTTAGTATTGAACTTGAGATGAAGTTAATAGGAGGTATGTAGAGTGAAGAAAATATAGTGAAGAACTAAGGAAGCTAAGAAGTTGAAGTGAGGAATTTGAGGATCCCAATAATGAGATGATGTGGCACTAGAAACTTGAACTGTTGTCAAAGTAGCAGGTCCTATGTATTTATTAAACTTATTATTGTAGTCTATTGTCTGTATCTCATCATCATTTATGCATAATAGCATATTCCAATGTCAAAAACATGAATGTGTTTTATAATTTCATCAATTCTATAATTAATATTGATTTTCATTTTAATTATTCCACTCATATGGTACAATTATTGAATATTTCCATGATTCCCTTATTTCCATGGATAACATGATCATAAATATCATGGAATTCATCAGCAAAACTTGGTGTTTAAACCAGTTTGTGGAAGTCTATTATCTCTATCTCATGTCTTTGGATTTTACTCGTAACCTTGGTATTTGTTGTGGCCATCATGGTATTTACTCATAGGAAAATTCAAATAATTTTAAAAAGATTCAATTTATAGGTGTGATTCAAAATTAAACCCAAATTCTAGTTCTGCAATCTAAATAGTAAACCATAATATTTGAAAAATTAAAAAGGCGGGATGTACATTTTCATGATTTTACCCATAATTTCAATTTGTGCAGACTATGAGTGGGAAAAGAGATGAGATAATTTTTTGCATTACTCAACCTAGAAGTCGTAACCCCTTTCTAAATCTCCAATACTAGTTATAACTAAAAAACTTAGATTGAAAACCTAAAGGGCAAAATTTGTACAATCATGACTCTTGTTAATTTTTATTGCTTATTTATGAAGACTGGTTCTGATGTCACTATGAAAAATGTCACTTAATCATTTGACATTACAACTTCAGTCAAAGATCCAAAAATGATCTTATTAGTTATTATATTTACTAAATATTTGGTTTTACTCAAATTTATATTTTAATTATACTTAGTTGAGTGTTAAATCATGACACCTTCCTTGTTTTCGGGAGATATTTGCAAAAAGAGGTGATCGTTTCCCAAATTGGCATGAGATACACCTTGGTTTGTTGATCTATGCTCATCCAATGGTTGTTGGTAGTCACTGTTAGGTGTCACAAGTCCCATTCAGTTTTGGCTTGTTAGTACTAATAGTCACCTAGTCACCTCACATGTCATCATTGAATGACACTCACTTTGTGAGTGGACACGTGTCAAGGTTCTATAATAGGTTTAAAAAAATGGGGTTTCATTCTCCTTTTGGCCAAAAATATACGAAATGGCATTGATCTATGCTTAGCCAATGGTTGTTTGTAGTCACTGTCAGGTTTTGGGGATCTCATTCACTTTTTCCTTGTCATTAGTCATGTGTCATCATCAAATGACACTGACCTAAGTGGACACGTGTCATGATTCTTGAAGAGTATTGAAAAAATTGGGTTTTATTTCCCTTCAACCCTAAATACACCATATGGCATAAATTTATTAAATTTAAATTAAATTATTGCTCATTTACATGTGTGTTATAAATTGCTAATATCATCTATAAGAATTTGGAAGTCATGTGTGTTGAGTGGATGACAATTAAAGAATGTCGCTTGTCACTACAAGGCATTTATTTCTTACCAAGTTACGAGTTACAAGTTTCACTATAGATCATGCAAAATTATCCACCATCCACATAAACAACTAACCAGTTGTAATCAATGATTATGATTATGGTGCAGGTTAAGGTTTGAATCTTGATATGTGTCATCATTCTGATGACTTCCGAGAGAACTATGTTTCCTTCAAGAAATTGGGGCTGAAACTAAACTTCAACCATTGCTCTAAGATAATCAAATAGTCTCAAATAATACATTTAACATTATAAATTTATGGATTTTAGGTTATGTGTCCATGTGACTAGTCATGCCTATCGATACCAATGTGTTGAGTCTGCAAACAAGTTGGCAAAAAATAAAGGCGATATTCGCTAGACATGATATTTCATTAATTACATCTATGATAAATTTCCATTTGGCATTGGGCCACATGATGAGTCCCATCTTTTAAAAATTACCAATAAAATATTTATTTTTCCCACAATTAATGAAAGATTAGCCAATAAAATAAATAAATTTTCAAACGGTAGATAAAATTTACTAGTACAATTACTTTTTTCCCTTCGAAAGAAAATCATGCACCTCATATATTTTAATTTTTTTACTTCAAAATAATAAAAAAATTGCCTCATACAATATATAATCTACCTCACATTAATGTATTATTTGCCAGGATTTTATGGAATTTTCATATGGTAGGGAGAAAATTGTCAATACAAACTATTTTATTTTCCTAATTTGGAAAAAAAATTGCCTCCATTAAGAAAACTTTCCCCCTAAAATAAAGTATGATTCACAGGATTTTACACCTTTTCCTAGGAGGGGGTTTCTTAAATTTATCCCTGCATACAACCAGTGCATATAATTTTAGAAAGAATAATATTAGGCAATCCATCATGTTGGAGATTTGATTCTGAGCAGTTGATTGATTGTATGTTTGTCATTGATGACAACATATAATACATAGTAGTAATTCTATATGTACTTATCAGAATGATCATATGAAGACTTGCGTGGAAAGATACATGTTTTTGACATGTTTATTATGTTATGTTCATACACACAGACCTAGATATGATGTTTCAGTAAAGTTATGTAATCAAAGAGAAAAGATTTCCACAATCCATGAAAATAACAGTAAACAATTTCTGGATTAGATTGTGTTATGAGTTTTTAGCATCAATGTTTCGAATCACACTACGTGATCCATCATCAGGATGAGCATTAAGAGAGCACAGGAAAAATGAAAATAGTTGCAGACCTAAACAGGTTAAAAGAGGGGAAGGGGTGGAAGGAAAGAGGTTCAAGGGCACAGTCCACAAAGAAAATAATAAAAAACAGAAATAAAAGTGAAAATAAAAAAAAAGAACACTAAAACAAATAAAAAGCAAGAAAATAAAATGGTAGAGACTATATATATATATTATCAGACAATTAAATAAATAACAAATATAATTGTTAGTTATTTAATTGTATGAGAATATATATCAAATAAAAGAGCAACTAAAAGATGAAACTAAATGTAAATGAGC
>MU223283.1:682748-699588 GCA_018584345.1 Thuja plicata | reverse complement strand
TATATATATTTAGATATATATATATATACTTATATATATATATTCTAGCTTTGATTCTTTTTTGGTACTTCTTTATTTTCCTAGCTCATTTACATTTAGTTTCATCTTTTAGTTGCTCTTTTATTTGATATATATTCTCATACAATTAAATAACTAACAATTATATTTGTTATTTATTTAATTGTCTGATAATATATATATAGTCTCTACCATTTTATTTTCTTGCTTTTTATTTGTTTTAGTGTTCTTTTATTTTATTTTCACTTTTATTTCTGTTTTTTATTATTTTCTTTGTGGACTGTGCCCTTGAACCTCTTTCCTTCCACCCCTTCCCCTCTTTTAACCTGTTTAGGTCTGCAACTGTTTTCATTTTTCCTGTGCTCTCTTATTGCTCATCCTGATGATGGATCACGGAGTGTGATTCGAAACGTTGATGCTAAAAACTCATAACACAATCTAATCCAGAAATTGTTTACTGTTAAAGTTATGTAATTCTGTTATTGGCAGTTACTGTTCTGGAAGTGTAACGGTTTAGGGCCAACGTATATCACGTGTTTCTTGAGTTGCACCTATCTTCTGTATATGTGTGTGTATATTCATGATTATTTATTAGTTGATGATATTAATGCAAAGGCACCAAACGTGTTTCAAGAAGATTGCAAAGTTATAGTTAAATTGGTGAGGACGACTTAGTGAAGCATCGTGTCTATTCAGTTTGTACTTGTGTGGATGTAATAATGCTTGCATGCTTAGTAGAGCTGACAAGGATGTTATGAAGAGTTTCTTATAGGTCACATGATCTCATACTATGAGGAAGATACTTATAGCAAGTCAAAGGTGACACACTAAGTGTGAGTGATACGAAAATATAAGAAAGATGTACAAAGCATATTATCAGAGTTGCTTCATTCATCAAGAGTCTATGTGAAGAAGTGAAAAATTGCAATACACTGGAACTAATCAAGATAGCATGTCTACTCTATAGTTCATCATCAGATATAGTGCATATATATTATACAAAAGGTTGTTGCCTTCACCATCAAGCAGTGAGCTTTTGGACAGTGAGTCCACCACCCCTAATAGGGTTATTTGTAAAAGAATCCTAACAGGGTCCAACCCTTAACCAAGTCACTATACTTATTGCTTTGTAATGTACAACTCCTAACAGGGTTGAAATATCTTCTAACAGGGATTACTACAAACAAGTATAGTTTATTGTGGGTGCTAATTCCCACCAAGGTTTTTACCATTTGGTTTCCACGTAATCAAATTGTGTGTTGATTAATATGTTATCTGATTAAGCATTTACTTTGTTGTATTCCAAAGTTAAAGAAGTAAAAAGAACTGAAGTTACTGATAACTAATTCACCCCCCCTCTCAGTTATCCTTTGAGACTATTCTAACAATTGGTATCAGAGCCAAGTTCCTTGGAGAAGAAGCCTAATAGCTTAAGGCAGATCAAATGTCTTACTTCAAAAAAGAAAGCCCTAAGTTTGATGGAGAGAATTATTTGGATTGGAAAAATAAAATGATAACACATCTATAGTGTGTTGGATTTGAGATCTTTGAAATTTCTACACAAGAGGTTGCAATTCCATCTCTGAAAGACCTTGTAAAGGAAGATGCTACTAACAGACAAAAGAATATATTTACAAATAATGCTATTGCTAAAGAATCCCTAATCAGCGCCTTATCTAACAGTGAATTTTTTGAAATCAAGAAGTTTGACAGAGCATATACCATATGGAAGTATTTAGAAGATATGTTTGAAGGAGATATTCAAGAAAAGAATACATGTAGGAAGACATGGAAAAAGAAATATAACAGTTTTGAGATGTTACCTGGAAGAACATTAGAGCTTACAATCAGAGGATAAATGAAGCAGTCTCTAGAATTAGAAACAATGGTGGAGAAATATCAGAAAAAGATATAATTGACAAGTTGCTAAATAATTTAACATCAGACTATGAAAACAAGATCAGTATTCTAGAGGAAACCATTCAATTCTCACAAGACTTCAGGAGAGAGACCTTGATAAGCAAAATCTCTGCATTTGAGATATCAAGATTGAAGACTGAACCTAAAAGTGAAACTGCTTTCAAAGCCTCAGTCCATGGTAAGAAATCCTTAGAAATTTCCAGTCATAATGAGAAAGAAGTTGATGAAGAACTAGAAGAAATAATTTCTATGATTGCTAGAAGAGAAAATAAAGGTAAAGGAAAATATGAAGGACAACTTCCATTCAAATGTTTTTCATGTAATAAGAATGGTCACTTTGCATCTAAATGTCCCACAAGAGTCAAGAAGTTCAGATCTGATTACAAACCTAAATATAAGAAGGAATGCTATCATGATAAAGAAGGTGTGACTAATGAAGATTCAGGAGAAGATGAAATTGTATTCATTACCTTTAGAGACATGGAAAGGTTTCTTGAGGAAATGGACATTGAAGATGAAAAGGAAGAACAAGAGCTAGCCCTAATTTCCAAAGCAGACATCAGAACTGATAGGATCATTGATAGTGGATGCTCTCATCATATAATAGGTGACAAAGATAGATTTGTTTATTCAGACAAATACAAAGGTGGTATGGTTAGATTTGGAGATAACACTCCCAAACCTATCATAGGAAGAGTTTCTATCACTTTGGATGGAAAGAATAAGACAGATGATGTTCTATATGTTGATGGATTACATCATAACTTGCTAAGTGTTGGATAGCTACTTGACAATGGTTATCATTTGGAGTTCAAAGAAAATAAGTGCATCATTAACAAAAAGGATGGAGACATGATTGCATCAGGCTCTAAAACAAAAGGTAATGTTTTTCAGCTCAATTCTGATGTAAGTTGTTTTTTTGCAAAGGTAGATGACAGTTGGCTATGGCACAAGAGACTATGTCATATCAATTTTGATAACATAGTAAAGATCAGTAATGTCAAGGTAGTTAGAGACCTACCAATTATTGCAAGACCAGTTGACACAATATGCAGGGGATGTGTTATGGGTAAGCATGTAAGGAGTTCCTTCAGAAGCAATAAAAACTCAGCTAAGAACAAATTTGACTTAGTGCATATAGATTTGTATGGTCCTACTCAAACAAGATCATACTACAGAGAAAGGTATTTCATTTTGTTTGTTGATGATTTTTCTAGGATGATGTGGGTTGCGTTCTTAAAGGAGAAGTTTGAAGCATTTGAGAAGTTCAAAATATTCAAAGCTAAAGTTGAGGATGAATCCAGATTAAAACTGAAATGTCTGAGATTAGATAGAGGAGGAGAGTTCATCTTTGATCAGTTTTATGATTATTGTGAAGAACATGGTATTAAAAGATAGTTAAGTGCACCTAGAACCCCTCAAAAAAATGGGTTTGTAGAAAGGAGGAAGAGGATCATACTTGATACAGTGTGCGCTATGATGATTGAAGGAAAATTTACACACACCTATTGGAGAGATGCAATGAACACAACATTATATACTATCAACATAACTCAATTGAGGCCAGGAATGGATAAGACATCCTATAAACTTTGGTTTGGCAATGTACCTACAGTAAAGTATTTTAGAATCTTTGGCAGCAAGTGCTACATCAAGAGAGATGATGGTGTTGGTAAGTTTGATTCCAGAAGTGATGAAGGTATTTTCCTTGGTTATTCCACTAAAAAAAAAGCATATAAATGTTTCAATTTAAGATTAAAGAAGATAATTGAAAGCACACATGTTAAGATTGATGAAAATTTTATGGTTCAAGAGAGGTACTATGAATATGCACCTATGATTGAAGATGAACCCAGACCTAGTAGCAAAGATAATGTTATTGAAGAAATGTTTGATTGGATTGATGTCTCATGCAATGACCCTGAATCAAGTAGAGAAGAATCATAGATTATAGAAGAAGAAGACACACCTAAGGTTCCAAAATTCACATCCAGATACCACTCTAAAGATGACATCATTAGAGATCAGAGTAGTAGTGTTTTGACTAGATCTAAAGCAAAAGGTCTAGCAATGGATGAAGAGGTATGTTTACTTTCACAGATTGAACCCTTAACTGTTGAAGATACTTGTAATGATTCTGATTGGAAGAATGCAATGAAAGAAGAATTAGATCAGATAATCAAAAATGATACATGGGAATTGGTCCCTAGACCCAGTGACCAAAATGTGATTGCAACAAAGTGGGTATTTAGAAACAAGATGAATGAAGATGGTATAGTAGTAAGAAACAAAGAAAGATTGGTATGCAAGGGATATGCACAGAGAGAAGGAATAGACTACACTAATACATTTTCCCTTGTGAGTAGAATAGAAGCCATTAAGTTTTTTTTTAGCATACACAACATTCAAAGACTTTAAAGTTAATCAAATGGATGTAAAATCAGCTTTTCTGAATGGTGATTTGAATGAAGAATTCTACATTGAATAGCCTGAAGGATTTAGTCTTTCAGATGAACCAAACATGGTATGAAAATTGAAGAAAGCACCCTATGGACTTAAACAGGCCCCAATAGCTTGGTACGAGAGACTTGATGGTTATCTCACCAAGGTTGGATTCAAGAAAGGAGCAGCAGATTATAACCTATTTACAAAGGAGACACTTGATGGATTACTATTAGTTGCCATATTTGTTGATGACATTATCTTTGGAGGTAATGACAAGCTCAGTACAACATTTGTAAAAGAAATGCAGAATGAATTTGATTTGAGTATGATTGGTCCTATAAAATACTTTTTGGGACTGAATGTAAAACAAAAAGATAAAGGTATATTCATTAATCAGTCGAAATATGTGAAGGAAATATTGAAGACCTTCCAGATGGAGGACTATAATCTAGTATGCACTCCCATGATAACAGGAAGCAAGCTTTCAAAGGATGATGATTCCACAGCAGTTGATAAAACATTATACAAATCTATGATTGGTAAACTCATTTATCTAACTCAATCTAGACCTGAAATATCTAATGTAGTTGGCATTGTTGGAAGATTTGTAGCTAAACCCAAGCAGAGTCACCTACTGGAAGTCAAGAGGATATTCAGATATCTAAAGGGAACTATAGACTATGGTTTATGGTATCCTAAATCAGAAAATATAAAGCTTCATGTGTATACAGATGCAGATTGGGCAGGATGCATTGATGATAGGAAGAGCACTTCAGGAGGAGAAGTATTTCATGGAGATAGGTTGGTTTCTTGGATAAGCAAGAAACAAAACTGTATTTCTCAGTCAATAGCAGAAGCTGAATATGTTGCAACAACACTAAATTGTTCAACCATGGTTTGGATCAAGCAGATGGTTAAAGACTTTGGCATTCAAGTTGATTATCCTATTGTTATTTATTGTGATAATACTAGCACTATCAACATGTCTAAGAACCCTGTGATGCATACAAATACAAAACACATAGAGATCAAGTACCATTTCTTAAGAGAACAGGTTGCAGACAAAGAAGTAAAATTGGACTATGTGAACACCAAAGAACAGTTGGCAGATATTTTCACAAATCCCTTATAAAAGGATACTTTTGAGTATCTCAGGGAGAATTTGGGAGTAATTCCCTCTCCTAAATCTATTTAGAAGAAGCAACAACGACATCAGTCATTAAGTGATTGGTGAATGGTTGACTACTCTACTTTTGGAGTAGTAGCTATACCTAAAAGACTATGGCACCCTTTTCCATTGATGTCAAAGGGGGAGTATATAGTAAGGAGGAGTATGTACTAAGGGGGAACATATACTCTGGGGGAGTATATATATGGAACAAAAACACAGACAAAGGAACAACAACAGTTTAGAGAAATCCTTGATTAGGATATTGAGAAGATTGTAAAAGAAAGAGGACACCATGAACAGAGGATGTTTTTGATATCATATGTTGCCATCAATGTCAAAGGGGGAGATTGTTGGGGATTTGACTCTGAGCAGTTGATTGATTGTATGTTTGTCATTGATGACAACATATAATACACAGTAGTAATTATGTATGTACTTATCAAAATGATCATATGAAGACTTGCATGGATAGATACATGTTTTTGACATGTTTATTATGTTATGTTCATACACACAAACCCAGATATGATGTTTCAGTAAAGTTATGTAATTTTGTTATTGCCAGTTACTATTCTGGAAGTGTAACAGTTTAGGGTTGACGTATATCACGTGTTTCTTGAGTTGCACCTATCCTCTATATATACATGTGTATATTCATGATTAGTTATGAGTTGACAATATTAATCCAAAGGTGCCAAACGTGTTTCAAGAAGATTGCAAAGTTATAGTTAAATTGGTGAGGCCGACTTAGTGAAGTGTCACGTCTATTTGATTTGTACTTGTGCGGATGCAATAATGCTTGTGTTCTTAGTGGAGCCAACAAGGATGTTATGAAGAGTTTTCTTATAGGTCCCATGACCTCATACTATGAGGAAGATACTTATAGTAAGTCAAAGGTGACACGCTAAGTGTGAATGATACAAAAAGATAAGAAAGATGTACAGAGTAGATTATCAGAGTTGGTTCATTCATCGAGAGTCTATGTGAAGAAGAAGTGAAAGATTTCAATACACTGAAACTGATCAAGATAGCAGCTCTACTCTATAGTTCATCATCAGATATAGTGCATATCTATTATACAGAAGGTTGTAGCCTTCACCATCAAGCAGTGAGCTTTTGGACAGTGAGTCCACCACCCCTAACAGAGTTATTTATAAATGACTCCTAATAGGGTCTGACCCTTAACTAGGTCACTATACTTATTGCATTGTAATGTACAACTCCTAATAGGGTTGAAATATCTTCTAATAGGGATTACTACAAACAAGTATAGCTTATTGTGGGTGCTAATTCCCACCTAGGTTTTTACCATTTGGTTTCCCCGTAATCAAATTGTGTGTTGAGTACTATGTTATCTGATTAAGAATTTACTTTGTTTTATTCCAAAGTTAAAGAAGTAAATATAACTGAAGTTACTGATAACTGATTCACCCCCCCCTCCCAGTTATCCTTTGAGACTATTCTAACACATCAACCATACTTGTTTTTTGCATCAAAGTTAGATAATTAGAATTTAAATGGCCCAGTCTTTCATGTCATACATTAAAATCAATATTAGCATGGAATGAATACCTTGAAGTGGAAAAATCATAAAATTTAAATAGGTTATCATGATCTATTTTGGCATTAGCAACTACTTTGTCATTTTTAGGATCAATAGCATGGTACATGCCCTTATGAAATTCAACCTTATAATCTTGACATAATTGAGAAATTGAAAGAAGATTGGATTTCAAGTCAAGAACATAAAGAACATCATTCAATTTTCCATTAGGAATAGTAACATCACCAAAACCTTCAACTTTGCAACTATGATTATTATCTAATTAGATTGGTATATTTGAAGTGTCAGGATGCAAAGAATCAAAAACCTCTCTATGAAATGTAACATGTTGAGATGCACCGCTAGGAATAATCTACTCTGAAGGGTTAGAAACATTATAACTAACTGTAAATACATGACAAGATTGATTACTATTATTATTCTTATAATGATTATTTTGATTCATAGGCTTCTGTAGACATCCAAAAATAGTAATATTATTATTAATATTAATTTCCCTTTTGTTCATCTAACTATTTAATTCAATCAATTAAATAGTTTCATTATTTCTATTTATCAATAATCTAAATACTATCCTAATGTATTTTATTTAAATACATTTGCCTCACAAAATCCCTTTTTAATAAATTCATATCTATTAAAAAATCCTCCATATCCCTAATTCTTCTAAGCTAGGATTTATTCAAATCTAATTTGAATTATAATCTAAACCCTAACCTAGATACCTATTAATCCAATCTAGAGGTCTACCCTAAGCCTACCCTATTGCTACCCTACACCCATCACCTCACTTCCTAAGCATACTTCCCCACTTAATCATCCTCCAATCCTACTTAAAAAGGTGATTCCTAACCATTTTAATGCTAATAGAATGCTCACACATGTGTGAAAATTCTCTCCAAAAATGTCACCCCTTCCAAGCCCATGTGTCCCTTATGTGGCTCTTATGTGGATGCCACATAGGTGCCACCTCATCCAAAATAGCCATCCCTTCCAAGCCCATGTGTCCCTTATGTGGCTCTTATGTGGATGCCACATAGGTGCCACCTCATCCAAGCCCTTCTCTTCTCTCCCAAAAATCTATAAATAGAGGCCTTCTCCTCTTGTATTGGCATCTCTCATTCTTGCATTGTTATTATGCTATTTTAGTTTTAGAAGTTCTTTGCTAGTTTCATGGTTTTTATGCTTAAATAACTTAGAAGTTACATGATAGGCTAATGTTCAATGAATCATAGTTTTTATCTTGCACCTTGCATATCAATTCCATAATTTAGAATATCATCTTTGAGAAGAATTTGAGACTAGTTCTTCATACTAGCTCTTGAATCTCTTCTTTGCTTCCAGTCTTGAATTCATAGTTTCATTACATTGGGGATCCAATCCATTTGTGTTTGAGAGAGAACATTCACATCCAATCTAAAAGAGAAAATCAAACAAGTAATATAGAGTGCAATAGCTTGTTTTCGATCAATCTGATGTTATGAAGATTTCTTGTTGGTTCTTGCTTATTTCATGAATTGTATGTGCTAACCTGCTAACATTCTATATTTGAGCTTTCTCCCAATAGGTTGAAGATTTCCTCGTACATATTCTAGCATGCCCAGTGGGACCCACATCCCTAAAATCCTTCTAATTCTCTTTTCTTTTGCTCTCATTTTTGCAAAAGTCACAAATCAACATCTTTGATTTATGCAAAGGCATCTGCACAAATGTCGGTTCTTCCTGAACCACCATTCGGCATTTGCACCAAATAGCATATGCACCTTGAATTGGCATCTCCAATTTAGACTGCTTTGCTTGAGATTTACAAACCTAACTTTTTTTTTATCAAGTTCTATTGTGTTTCCCACTACTTTTGGTGTTATAACATTCTATTTTTTAGTAAAAATCAGTTTTACAAGCAGTTATAATATTGAAATTTCATTAAAGGGAACAAATTCGTGATAAATCATTAAAAAAAACATTGATTTTTAAGGGTTGAACAATCTTAGCATAGGTTTTTTGGTCAATTTGAGAGCTAAGAGAGAAATAACATTAACTTTTTTTGTTGTATTTGTTGTTTTTTTGGCCTTGTAGGTACAACAATGTCTGCATAGACGTTGATTCATGTTTTGGCGTCTTCATGAAAATGTTGGTTCAGACCAACCACCCTTTGGCATTTACACTTCACAAACCAAGGTCTATGCTTGTATAGCATTTTTTTGGTTCTCTGTGTTTTCTGATTTATTTTGCTATTTCTTTCATTTTTGGGTTAAAACATAGAATTGACATCTGCGCCCTGAACTAGCATCTGCACTCTGTCAGACTTTTATTTGTCATGTTATAACAAATTTTTGAGTGGTTTTGTATTTTCAACGCTTGTCAAAGGCTAAATTTCTAAAACTACTAAGTAGTTGTGTTGTAGCACCACTTGCCAAAGATGCAAATTCCAAATATTACTTACATTTGTCTTGCAGGTTGCCTCAATTTAAATCAACCAAACAATCATGTTTGTTATCATTTTCTTAGGCACCTAGACTAAATAGAGAGATATATTTGTCTAATTCAAAGCAAGTGTTAGGGGATTATTCTCTCTTCATTTTTGGGAAGATAAAAAACCTAGATGCATTTGCTTTGTGTTAAACAATAAAATCTTTGGGAATGAACTAAGCTTGTCTTGCGTGTTTGTGGAGAAAATGATATTGGATAAGAAAGTATGCTCTTTTCCCCTTGTGGGAAAATCAGAAATCCAGACTCCTTTTTTTTTCCAATCCAATTGCTTTTCAAGTTAGTCCTTTAGATGGGTCTGTCGGTTGAGGGAAAAATCTCTTGAGAATGAACCACATGAGAATGAGGTGTAAGCCACACCACTCCAACTCACATTAATCAAATTTACTCTTTGGGTTAAAGCCTCGGGAGTCTATTGACATTTGATTTTATACTCAGCTCTTATCTAACTTAAGTGCAGCCTTGCAGTCTCAATCACATTTACGTGACCACTTTTTTCAAGACGCTCTATGGGGCTATACGCTTGAATCATGCTTGCGTAGACATATAGTATACAATTGAGTTGAGACCATTACTAAGAACTCTAAGCATAGAAGCTACCTGATTCACCTCTAAATGGTGATGTATTACAGTGCAAGGGGAGGGAAGAATTTTCCCCCAAGATTCCCATCATATGTGTCCTATTTCATTGTCTTGCGAAAGAGATCTTTGTAGTACGGAAACAATACCTGGAAAAAGGAAAAAATATGGGTGCCCTTCTGGGGGTGAAACTATTGTGTGAGCCAAAGGACTACCAAGAAATGAGCCTATAATATTTCATGCAAAGCCAATTCCTTAGGTAGACTTGTGCTTGAATTTTTTGAAGAACACTAACAAATCCAAAATATGAACGGAATACCCAACCAAACAAATTTGTCACTTTCTCGTATCCTTCAAGGTTGCTTTGTCCCTTGTCATATTATTTTCAAGACACATCCATGTTATTTTCTGATTTAACTATGTTGAAACTCATTCTTTCCATGGAACAAATCTATTGAAAATCAGATAGAGATCAAACTTTTTCCAAATCATCAAAACACCATCCTTTTGCAGACTACCGTGAGCTTCAAAATTTTCCAGAATCTTCAAAATTTTGGTCTTTTATGAGATATGTCCTAAAACCTTCAATTGATCATCCAAAATTAATTATTTTTATAGGACATGACCAATTCCAAGAAGCACAAGAAGGTGAAAACTTTGTTACCCCCCGTGCACAGAGAACAGAAGAATACAACTCGAGAGGCTACCAAGTACCAACACATCATTAACTCCATCAAGAAAGAAACTCACACGGGAAAATTTTGACAAAGTGATATACAACAACAAGGTTTCTCGCTTCATGGGAAAATATCATCTAAACACTGCTTTTGTCAGATTTGAGCAATATGACTAGCTGGTCTACCACAACAAACAACTATTCCTCCTCTTCTTAAGATGAATTAGCATGCACTTTAGGACCTCCCTTGGGTTGCCATATTTAGAAACACATCAAACACTCATCCTAGCATAATCTAGCATAATCCAATCTAATCCTAATCAACCTAGCATCATCTTGTGTGTGAGTTAATACACCTTCATGAAATTAGGATGATTAGCTACAATTCTATGGAAAGAAACAAGCAATTTAATCTAAAGAATTGAAATTAACATCCATAAAATTCCATGGTTCTCTAACTAGGCTTTGCAAGTAGAGCTCTCAACCTTAATCTCCACTTGTGACCATCCTAGAATGAGAAATTAATGATAAATGCCTAATCTAGCTCTCAATTCTCTCAAATCTCTCAAAGATAAACTCAAATGCTCATGATAAATGATAAAATCTTCACAATTTTCTCTCAAAATGCTCAAAATACTACTCAATTGCTCTCAAATTTCCTATAGTGATGATGCTATGCATTCAAATTTTCTAGGATATGCTTATGCTTAGAAATGGCTCATATTTAAATTAAAATCCAAAGGGTAGGGGGTAGAGTGAATTGACCATGGGTTAATCCTTGGTTGAGTTTGATCCCTCAAATGGTTTCAAATGGAGGGACCATTTAAATGTTTGTCTCAAAGGTTGGGACAAAAAGACAAAATCTTCAATTCTCATTGGTTGATCAAATTATGTTGAAAGAAATTAGGATTTATTTAATTCAATCAATTAATTAAATTAGCCATGTAAGGGTGAATAGGTTCAATTTGATTTTTGAACTATATAATTAATTGATTAAAATCAATTATATAATTTTGATTGATCCCTTTTAGGCTTATATTTGATTATTTGATGTCATTATTAATTAATCCTTTGATTTTATTTGATTTAATCCACTTTGATTGATAAATGTCCTTTTAATTTATTTTGATCCATTTTGAAGCATTTTAAGAATTTTGATGAGATTTGTTGAGATTTGCTGAGATTTACAGATTTTGATGATATTAAGACACCTGGTCAATTTTGCATGTCTACAAATGCCCCTCTTTGAATTGATGTGTGAAGCGCATTGATTCAAAGAAAATTGCATGTTCTGATGTAGATTTGATATTGATTGATGCAAAACCTAATTGATTTGAAACCCTGGATGTGAAACTTGATGCGAAGCCTTGATGTGAAACTTTGATGCAAAACTTGATGCAGAACTTGATTTGATGCCCCACTTATAAAAGTTTAAAATTTTAATGTCCCAAATTTGGTATAAAAATGTGATACAGAATTCTGATTTGATGATCTGATAAGATATGATGCCCCCTTGGGAAATGAATCGAGATGATATTTGGATGATTTGATTGAGTTTGGGAAATTGAGATTGTATAACATCTTTATCTTGATATTTATTGATACTTGTTTCTTTGCTCTTTGGAATATCCTCTTTACATGGAGCCACTTCTAAGGACAAGGTAGATGCTTGGATATGTGTGGGGAATGTTTGGAAGAATGATGGAGAATCCTTTTGAATAGACATTAAAGAACATGAAGCTTTGGGGTCCAAGATATTTGAATCATGGAAACAATTTGTAGAAAGATGTAAATTAGCCTGGGTTTATTTGAGAGGTATCCCTTGAGGGTATACATAGTTAACGTGGAAAGTGTCATCATTAGGCTCACTCTTTGGTGGAGGAATTTTGGATAGTTGTGAAGCTTTGTGAGATGGACGAAGGATGAAAGGAGTAAAGGCCATGGGAGAAACCTTGATAGATAGAGGTTTATGCATTAGATCTTTCTTGAGAGTGATATCTTACTCTTCATTCTTTTTATTATCTTGATCACAAATAGGGTGGTCATGAAATTTGTCTTGATCCAAGATAGGTTTGTGGCTCTTAAATGCTTCATTTTGTGAAGAAGATGAAGATACAAATGGCTCATCATCATAAAGAAAAGGAAAAATTGATCTTAACGATGGTGTGTTATATGAAGTATCCTTTTTTTTTCCTTATCCTTCTTTAAGGTCGATGTGTCATAATTATGAGGAAGCTTAGCTCCTAAGTGAGAAAAATTTAAGAAATATAATTCTTTATCCTTCTTCAAAATGTGTTCCATAATTTTGAGGAATATGGGATCTTGGGATGCCTTGTTAACTTTGTCTTTGGTTAATTATTCATCTTGATACCTATGATGATTTTGATCTTCATTTTCTATAGGATTGGTTTGTCTTTCAAATAGATTCATCATTATAGATATTTGGAAGAATTTGATCTATCCGATAAACTAGACACAAAGTACTCCAAAAAGGGTATCCAAATATGTTTTTAAAATTCTTCCAAACCCTCAAGAAATTTCCATTGTTTTCTCTTGTTTGTTTATGGGCATCACTTATTGTTGTGTACATGTCACTTTAATGTTAGTATGTGGTGACTGGAATTGTTGTACGCGACACTCTACAGTGAGCACGCATCATTTGCCTATTGATAGGCATTATTGAGTTGAGTCCATGTAGCACTTTACAATGACTTACATGGTTTATTATAGCTGACAGGCATCATTTCAGTTTGTTACACATCACAAAACCTTTTGTAAGTATTGTTTAAATGCTCGTATGTGGCACTTCACAGATCAAAGTTGAATTTTCAATGTTTTTAGGGTTTAAAAGTTTAATGTCTTTTATCAGAGCTGTCAGAGAATATTATTGTTCAAAAATGAAATACAAACTCAACACACACATCAAATTTGCATCATAACCCTAAAACAACACTAAAAGTGTATGTTCTCAGTCATTTTTACAAGTATAGCATAGGAAGTTCTTCCAAGAAATCTACCTAGAGTCAAACTAATATGGCTTTTAACAATGTCTCTAGAAGGTAGGCTTACTATTTTAACCAATTTTAATCACATCTCCATTCTAAATCATGTCAATTTCCTTTACCCCCTTACGGGCCTCCCACACACATGAAAGTACAATTTTGCGCAATCCTGAAGGACTACTCAAGGAAGTGAGGATGACTTGTACACAACTTAGTCACTTTCTGATTAAGGTAAAGTATATTTATTTATAGTGGGTTGGATGATATCATGGAAAAGTGATTGTCTCCCACTTTGGGTCATTCCCTCTCACCACCTTCATAAAGGAATTCTCAGGAGGCAGGCCCTCTAAAGCTCTAATTGATCTAGCATATATGGAAAGCACAAAAATGAACTTATTCCAACAATTTTGGGAGTTTGACTCACTCAAAGAGTGAAGAGAATATCCCTATTGTCTTTCTTCATTCCAAACACTTCAAAAACATTTTTTGTTCTTTTTCAACCTCTTGACAAGGAGGTTCTTATAAATGAAATGTTTGGTTAATTCCTCCCTTTCTTTCTACCAAATTGAATTCACACATTTGTCTTTTTGATCCACTTCAAAAAGTGGAGAGCATATGCCTAATGCTTATTCAACTTGGACAATAATAGGGTTTTCCTATTAGACTAGATTTAAAAGAATGCCACAATTTAATCAATGGAAGCTTGATAAGATGAATACCTTGTAATGCCCCGCCAGGGAACCCAGGAGAACTAACCTAAACTTGACACTGAGTTAACAAGATAATTTTTTTTTTAAAATATTTACAAACAATAATGATAACCATGTGGAAGCAAAGCAATGAAGATACATGACATATACATAAGTACAACTTGAACATAGATAACAATTCTTGAGGGTTCCTTGACGTAGAATTACTTAAGAAAAATAATCTACGAGAACAACTATAAAGAACTAAAATAAAGGATACAATAAGTGAATACAATAATATATATCTCATAATTCACATCCTCTGCACATGACGCAAGGTATGTAGTAATCACTCTAATACAAGTATGATACAACAACTAAAATAGGTATCACATTTGATACACTATTACAAGATCACAATTGATATGATAAGATCAAAACCTCCAAAGATAAACATGATGAAAACAACACAATACATCCTCTAAAGGATGTCAACCAATAAACACATATGGTTACAAATATACAACTCATGAAATTGAACCAGTCTCCTTAAGAATAAGAACTGCATCAATGACCATACAAGAATAAAGAAGAACCATCAAAATCTCAATGGTAATAAGAATCACTACCACTCGACCGTGTGGAATTAAAGGTCCACTCCCACTATGCTGAGGAGATAATAACAGGCCCACTCACACAGGTATACAACATGAAGGCAATCAAAGGTATACAAGCCATCATAAAGAAACACATAGGAAGATCCTAGAAGCCTTATGATCACAATGAGAAAAACTAAAGAAAAAGTATAAGGATGGAAAGATCAAGACAATTTGAAATCTAAGATCAAAGAAAAGGTACACCATCCAAAGATAAAGGAACATACATAAGATATCCAAAACACCAACATAAACCAAATACTTAATCCAAAAGCCAAATGTCAAAGACATAGCCATAAAAAGGTACATCAGGACCTATGGAGCAGACTTAGGCTATATTCTATGGGAGTGTCATCACATGGTCAATAACTTGAGTTACCCTAGACTGGCCTCTCTGGACCCTGGACCTCTCAATCATGACTCATGCTGAGCTAGGATACCCTCTCACAAAGATGAGGAATCTAACCATACCTACTCTCTAGGTATCAACTCATTCTTATCTTTAGTCTATACTAGCACTAAAATCATAAGCAAGGCATCATGATCAATCTTGTATTTAATGTTAACCCCAAGTTTTATTTTTAATTTATCACTTAGTAATCAACTTATGATAGGTCACCCTGGACTGGCCTCTTTGGGCCTCGAAATCCTATTGTAAGCCACTCCCCTAAGATGTACCTAACTAACCACCCCCTAAACTAAAGGTCAAATAAAATATCAAAAATCTCATAAACTAGTTCCTACCCATATAAGAACGACTGGTTCTCCAATAACCATAACAATATGAAGATCTCTCAAAAGACCACATAACAGAAATATAGACATACTAGGTTCAGAAAAGACAATCAAACCAACATAAAAAAATAAGAAACACGCAATGTAAATCCATGCAAGACACCCTGACGAATCAAATCTCAAAACCCTAACAGATGCCCAAAATGATAAATTTCCCACCAGAAAGGAAACGCACATCATTCCAATAACATATAGACTATTCCATCATGACATAGTAAAACACAATTCCAGAAGAGCTAATAAAACACCTTGATAAACAAATTTATAATCCTAGTTATGAAAATTCGCTTATCCTATAAAATTACTAATATATTATAATTGAATCTTTAAGAAGATGCAAATAAAGCTCTCATATAGGTTAATTTATGAGGTCTGTCATACATAAATTAACCTAACAAATAATTACTAAAAATTTATACTATAATTATAATATCCACTAAAATACAAGTGTCACAACTAATGACAGATATTAAAAATAATCCCAATATTTACTTTACCCATAATCATTTTATGAACCCCATATATAAAGAAAATAAACAAACGAATGAGTAAAATTTAAAATTAAAGATAATAAAACTATGTTTTAATAACATTGAATAGAAACATTATTAATCATATAATAACATTATCTCTTTAAACTTAACATGCTTTATTCCTCTATTTTCCTTTTAAAATAAATTAAATTACATATAATAAATTAATAACTTATGTTATCAATAAAATAATATAAAAAAATTCATTAAGTTATATCTGTGTGTGTGTGTGTGTGTGTGTGTGGGGTGTGTATATATATATATATATATATATATATATATATATATATATATATATATATATA
>MU223283.1:657046-682632 GCA_018584345.1 Thuja plicata | reverse complement strand
TCCCCACTCGACCCACCGTGGCTCCTAAAAGTCCGCGGCCCACTTCACAGTGGTAACCACGTGGATGGTAAAGTGTGGGGGGTGTGGTGGCCCCCACCACGCACTTCCATCTTTAATTTTTTTTTTTTAAAAAGACTTTCAAACATACTTTTAACGCATGGTTTTTTTTTAAAACTATATATTTAATAAACCCTTTGTTTATTAAAACATATATGTATATATATTTTTTATTATTATTCTTTTTTACTAGTGTTATTTAACCAGACTGTATTTTTTTTAAATAAAAATAGCAAGCTGATATTTTTTTGTAATTAATTTTTCAGCAATAATTAATAGGCTCAATCTCTTCTTTCTTTCCAAGGGTAAATTTATTAAACCATATTTTACATAACAAGGGTATTATTTTTTTTCCTTTTATTTAATTTTTCAACAATAATTTCTTAAGGGTAATTTCTTCCTTTTTCAATAATAACTTACAAATGATAAAAACAAGGAGAATTTCTAATTTAGTATTTAATAATTCCAAGAAGGGTTTTCTTGTTTTCTAAACATGCAAACTAATTCATTTAACATGTTTCCTTGCAGATCTGATCCCAGTTTCAACATGCATCTGATGAAGACAAATTTTCTGCTATTCAAGGTGAGACAAACACAGATCTAAGGTTTTTAAGCTAATTTTCTTACATTAGCAAAATTCACATTCAAAGAGGAATTTTCCCTAAAAATGTAACCCTAAGGGCAATTCTCAAATAGAACACTTTCATATGAAAACCCTTATACCCAATTGGTATACAACACCCAAAAATGAAACCCTTATGCTCACAATCACAGATCTGATAAGAAAACATGAAGAAAAACACAGATTGAAACCAAGATCACATTTTTATCAATTTGCTTAATCAAAATATCAAATAATCAAACAATCAAACAAGGAAGGTTAAACAAGGGATCCTATCTTTTCAGATGCATAGAAGACGGGGATCTGAAAGCTAGAATTTTAAAAGATAAAGATCCTACCTCAATAATAGATGAGAAGCACAAAATCACAATCCAAGCAAGAAGAATTCCACAAATCCAAGCAAGCTCTCTCTCAAAACTCCAATCACCTGATTTCCCCCTTCTCCCTGATTGAACAACCTCCAAAAAGACTTCCAATCCAAAGATATAGATAATCCAAGCAATTAGGTTTTAAAAAGGTGAAAACCCTAAAGGAAAAATAAATTATCTAATTATTAATTATAATAATTCCTTTATTTTCAATTTCACTTAAAGCATGCATAACTTAACCTTAGAATATAAAAGCAAAGTGTTAAATTGAAAATGCATGAGATAATATTTCAATTAAATAAATCAGTTAACCATGCAACTTAAAGTGATACTCAATAGTTCAACTATGCATAATTAATTATAATTAATTGAATTTAATATTTATTAATTCTCAATTATTTAGATCAAGACTTAATAATTAAATCAATTAATTAAATATAGGCATTTAATCAATATTTAATTATTAAATAACCATATATTTCATATATCAATATTTTAACCTTATTATAGGTACAATAATTAACATTAATATCTATCACAAATATTCATTAAATAAATCAAGCTAAAAGCATCATTAAATCACCTAAAACCCATCTAAACAGAAAAATCAACTGAAACGGAACCACAAACACACAAATAGGCTCACGAATCCACATCACTTAATGGATTCAAACAATAGGGTAGTCAATCAGATTCTTTGTCCATCAATAGGACAAAATAATGGTTTAGGGTACGGATTTGGACCTGATATTATCTCCCCTCTCTTACCATTGAGACATTATGATAGGGCACACTCACTTCTACCAATTCAAGGAAGACGTAGCTAGGTACCTGCAAACTTGTCATCACAAAGATGAGCATACATGCATATAATATAGCAAACAATGGTTGAGAATAGTTTATCATGTGGATCTCGTTGAAGCAAGTAACTACAACTCTGTCCCATACCATATCAAGCACATCAAAAAATAATGCAAAACATATAAATGACCCATGTGCATATAAATCTAGGGTCAGTATTTTCAGAAAACCATAATCAAAATGACATCCTAACATATACATAAGCATCATGAAATAATCATAGATGATATGCAATTAGGAGATATAATACAGTAAGCAATGAATCAATAACATACTAAAATGTGATACATAAATATCCTCAAAACCATCTGAAATAAACCACACATACATGAAAAGGCCTAAAAGAGTTCAGTAATTGAAACTGAAAAGAAAACTAAGAGGTGGGTATTACATACCTCATTTTCAAAGCTAGCAAAGGCTAGGCATATTTTTGATTGATTTTTTTGGCTTTTTACTACTCACCTAGTGGCGATCATTTACACTCCAAATCCTCCAACAAGTTACTCAACACAACCAACAAAGTGAAGAAATCTTGAAAATCAACTTGAAAACATTCTCCTAAGTTCTTTTTAATCCAACTTTGTAAGAAACAACTTGAAGAACTTAAAAACAAGAAATCAACTCAAAGCATAGGAAATTTCTTCTTATAAGCAAAAAACACTTTTATATAATGGTCATAAAGATGTTCCTCTTCCTTTAAATCTTCTAAAATGTTAGAAGCATGAATTTTCTTACCATGTTTGGTTTGTGCTCTTACCTCTTTGCTTGGCTTTGTGACTCAAAATTCTGGTTTCTATACTTTCCTGTGTTTGCTCATCTGTAGGAAAAACACAGACAGAGAGTTAGAAAATAGAATTTAAAGATTTGACAATAAAATATGACAGAAAACACTAAGCGGAATTTAACAGCTAATACATGGTATTTCACTGTTAGTAAGCGTTATTTTAAACATTCAAAGTGTAAATGAAAATCTACTACGCGACATTTAAAAATGCACAAGCGGTAAAATAAACTTTGAAAGTGTCATAGAATGATTTAAATGTGAAACAGAATAGATCAAACATGGCAGCTGATTGTTCACAGGTGGTACTCTACTACTTTTAGGTGATGCTTTACCAGCTTACATGTCACAATTCATCTCACACGTGACACAGAAAGTAAAATAGAAAAAGGTTAGAAACTGCATGCATCATTTGAATGCTCATACATGTCATCAGATCACTCATACACGTCATTTCACCTATTTTCTGCAAATAGACACAAAATAAAGCCAAAAACACACAAAATTTTGATAAAATGATGTAAAATGAGGCCTAAAGCCCCACGGTGGGTGTCATTTGTGTGTGAGTTAATACATCTTCATGAAATCATGATGATTAGCTACAATTCTATGGAAAGAAACAAGCAATTTAATATAAATAATTGAAATTAACATCCATAACATTCCATGGTTCTCTAACTAGGCTTTGCAAGTAGAGCTCTTAGCCTTAATCTCCACTAGTGACCATCCTAGAATGAGAAATTGATGATAAATGCCTAATATATCTCTCAATTTTCTCAAAGCTCTCAAATATAAACTCAAATGATCATGATAAATGTTAAAATCTTCACAATTTTCTCTCAAAATGCTCAAAATACTACTCAATTGCTCTCAAATTGCCTATAGTGATGATACTATGCATTCAAATTTTCTAGGATATGCTTATGATTAGAAATGACTCATATTTATAGTAAAATCCCAATGGTAGGGGGTAGAGTGAATTGACCATGGGTTAATCCTTGGTTGAGTTTGATCCCTCAAATGGTTTCAAATGGGGGAACCATTTAAATGGTTGCCTCAAAGGTTGGGACAAAGAGACAAAATCCTCAATTCTCATTGGTTGATCAAATTATGTTGAAAGAAATTTAGATTTATTTAATTCAATTAATTAAATTAGCCATGTAAGGGTGAATAGATTCAATTTGTTTTTTGATTTAAAACTATATAATTAATTGAATAAAATCAATTATATAATTTTGATTGTTCCCTTTTTAATGCTATTCTCAAGAATTTTTATATTTAGATTTTAATTGATTTTGATCCATTTTGAAGAATTTTAAGCATTTTGATGAGATTTGCATATTTTGATGATATTAAGACACCTAGTCAATTTTGGGTGTCTAGAGTACATCTCAATTGTCATCCAAAGCATCCCTAATCATGTCCCTCACTTGGTGTTGCATCCCCTTTTGAGTTTCTTAGAAGCTACATCTTAATCAAAACTCCATCCTTAAGTGTCCTTAAACTAAGCATTTTTTAGGATAATCCCCTTTGCTTTTGAAACCTAATCACCTTGATCAAAAGGTTGGTTTGCATTGACAAAGAATCTCATCTGCAAAAGACTAAAAGTTTTTCCTAGGTAGATAATCACATCCACTTGATCTTACACTATAGAAAGCAATCCTTAATCCTTGTAGACATGATGTCATCCTTAGTCCTTAGGAGCATATTCATCATCCTAGATGCATCGTCTAAAATCCTATTCCTAGAACCATCATCCTTAGCTTCCTAGGAACATCCTTGCATTACATATTGCATCTCATATCCCCTTAGGCTAATCATTTCATACCACCAATTAGATGAGCCACTAAGAAGAGGAAGTACATGGACCCTAATCTTGTAGCTAGTTCATCTAATCCCGTGATTGACCACACTAATGCTATGGTCTCCTATGTGCCTTAGCCCAACAAACAACTTGAGCACATTTAGGTAGATACTAATGAGACTCCCACCATAAGTACCATAGAGAAATTTATCAATCATCTAGGGCATGTCCACATGGTGAATGCCATGAGTGGATGTAACAATAGTTAGGTACTTTTAGACATTCAGCAATAAGGACTTCAACTCCTACTTTGACTTATACCCACGTTTGTCACATGACCTATGTCACTCCTAGGGGAACATTATCATCCCACTAGAAACAAATTTTTTGATCCACTTTAGCAATCTCTACAGCTAGGAACTCTTATCACACAAGTAGTCCAACCTTCCATCCCACCCTCCATCATGTACACAACACCTTCATCTACCTTGGGTGCCCTACCTCCTAACCCAACATCAGCAGCATAAGAAATACCTCTTATCTCTATGAAAGCACCTACACCTCCTCAACCCAGAGTCACTCCACTTTCACAAGCATTTCCAACATTTGTAGCACAATTCCTACCACCACCAGTAAGCACTCAACAAACCATTATTCCACCCATCCCCACTCAACCCATTCAAAATGCACTACCAAATTTGCAGAATCAAAGCACCCAAATCTCCATGCCTGTTCCACCTTTTTCTTTCACCACATACCCATAGCTGAAAACACACTTCATCATAGGCATGCCACCTACCAACGCCTATAACAAACCCTTATTTTTTCAAGGGTCTTCCTTCCCCGCTCCACTAGCAATGCAACCACAATGTTTTCCCACAGTTCTATCTCAAACACAATTTAATCCAAATCCTCCCATGGAAAAAACATCTACCAATCCCTTCACCATAACACAAATCCCCATCCCACCTATCCAATAGAAGTAACCAATCCAGTAGCAACAACCAATCCAATAGCAACAACCTATCCAACAACAACAACCTATCCAACATAAACAACCTCTCCAACAACAACAACCAATCTAGTAGCAACAACCTATCCACCAAAAACAACCAATACAACCAATGCAATAGCAACAAAATAATTTTGCCAACTACCTATCTATGCCATCTTCTTCCACATCACAAATTGTTCCACCATCACAACAATCTAATGTTCCCATTAACACCAATTACTTCACTACATCCACTGGGGGCATTCCACCATAGAACACCTATCCTCCACCCTACATAGGCTCACAATAGGCTCAACCCAGTTATCCAATGCCTCAACAAATATAAGTTTACTTCTAACAGTTACAACAACCCTATCAGACGTCACCACATCCTCCACCACAATATTCCCCTCAGCTGTAACTTCCACCACAATAGTCCATCTACACTGACTAACAACCTTCATATCAAACACCATAGTATCCTCCATAGAATCCCCCATATTTTTCATTTGATCCATATCAGATTTAGGGAACCAATGCAATCGGGGTCAATAATCCTCCCCCACAAATCAATCATGAATGGGAGGAAATGAAGAATGCTCTGAAAGAGCTAAAAGAAGGGACCAAAGCTAAAACATTCAAGTTTGAAGAGGTGTGTCCTTACTCATTTGATTGATCCATCACTGCAATACCCTTCCCCAAGAACTTTGAAACACCCAAATTCGATAAATATCAGGGGAAGGGAGATCCTATGAGCCACATGAAAGAATTCTACATGGCATGCCAAGAAGTGGCCTATAGTGATAATTTCCTCATGAGACTATTTCCCAAATGCTTAGGAGGGACCTCTCTTGAGTAGTTCTACAAAATCCCCTAGGGCACAGTCTCTACCTTCGCCGAACTATCAGAGAAGTTTGAGGCCCAATACACACACAACATAGAGAATGAACTCTCTCTCCTTGATTTATGTAATTCCAAATAGAAGGGAGGAGAGAACATGGCTGATTACCTTCTACGCTGGAAAGGGCTTACTAAAAGGTTGTCCTATCAACCCCCTAAGCAACATCTTATCAAAATCTTCATAATAACCTCCATCCTAAGTTTGCCTATCATATGCACATGAATTATATACAAACTTATCAAGACATAAAAATCAAAGGCATGGATCTTGAGCGAGGTCTCATAGAAGATGGTGCCATCAAGCACTACAAAGAATCCCAACTAATAAACATAATAATGATCAATCGTGGCATTGGAACAAGAACAAGAACATAGTAACTGACAGAGCCACTGACACCAAACATGTTTAGGTCATAGTGGTCAGTCCCAATGCACCTACCCAAACCTATTAGCAAGCACCGCCAGTATACCCTCAACCCCATCCCATGTATCAACAACCCAATCCTGCATATCACCAGCTGATGTACCATAAAAACATATGCCCTCGAGGCGCGACTATCTATCCCCCTCCAGGGACATCATATCAACCCAACTACCAAGGTCTTATGAACCAAATGAATGTTATATCAGTCCCACATGGACAACCAAGGCCTCCCTCTTAGAATGTGCCACAATGCATATTTACCCCTTTGGGTGAACCCATAGATGTCATCTTCCACAAAATGGTCCAAGCTAACCAAGTCAGGTAATAAAAAATGCAACAATTTGATGACTCAACACCTAAGCCTACCTGGTATAAATATAATGAGAAATGTGATTACCATCATCTTAAGGGACAAACCACCATCAAATACATGAAGCTAAAATAGTACATCCAATATCTCATTGACCGCAAAGAGATTAAAGTGGAATCTTTGGCCCAACCATCACCAAACGTGGGCCTTAAAATCTATCAAAATGCATTTCCTAAACACACCTCAGGTAAAGGACCAGGAAATCCCACTCAATCCTCTGACTAGGGGAAGGGTAAGCAAGGAGACAATGCTGATAGAAAATATTATACAAATGCATATATCAACTATGATAATCTCATCGGCTGCATATCCTAAGTCCAGTCCTTTGTCAATGTCATTCATGTCAAGGGCACTGATAACCAATGTTTAGTCACCACTCATCACAATAGAATGACAGTTGTAGGTGCAAGTACTACTCTATCTGTAGGTACCCAATACAACCTGTTGGAACACCTATGGAATACTCCTGCCCAAATTTCCATCTTGGATCTCCTCCACACCTCACCCACCTATCAAGAGATCCTCAATAAAGCCCTACAAGAATCACATGTTCCCAGCGACATCAACCTCATTGAATTCTATAACCTTTTTGGCCACTTGTTTGCATCTTGTGTGGTTTCTTTTAAACCAACAGACGTACCCTCTGACGAACCTGATCATAACCTTCCTCTTCATATCGTTGTCATGGTTAAATATTTTTCCATCAAGTGAGTCATGAAAGATAATGGTTTGGCCCTAAATCTATGCACTCTAAAATTCATCAAACAGTTGGGTTGCACTAAAGAAGATATAACAAATGATGTCATTACTATTAAATCCTATGACAATATAGAGCACACTTCTAAAGGCACCATTTCATTACCCATCAAAGTGGGCCCAGCTATCCAAGATATAGTATGTCACATTGTTGATCTTGACCTTCCCTTCAACATCCTCCTTGGAGTCTCATGGATCCATTCTATGCAAGCTATCCCATCCACCTACCATCAGTGCATCAAATTCCCATATAATAGCACTAAAATCACCATCCACATAGATCCCAATCCCTTCGCATACTACAATGCATTGGAGACCTCCTCCCACATTCCAATCACTATCCCGTGATCAACATTGGCACTTTTGTTGCTAGTTCATCTCACATCCATTCAGATCTAGAAACAATCCTCTCTTCCACCCTTTCCATGGTCAAGATCAACAACCAAGGTTGTGGTGAGTATAGCCTATCTGATGCCTTGGCAGTTGGAGCATTGCTAGTTGATCCACACACCTAAGGGAGACTAGACACAAACATAATAGACTAGAACAAGTCGTAGACAAACCAATTGGGCTCTACCACTTTTATCTCAAATGGCATTCTGAGTAGCTAGGAGATGGCACTAGACATAAATCAGTGGCTTTATAAAGATCCTCCACCCCCAGACACCAATTTCCTCAATTATTTCAAAGGAAACTACCCTTCAAATCACAAGCTAGTTACAAAAAAATGGAACTATCAAAGTAGTGGCTTGGGTGCTGAAGAGAAAGGAATGAAAGACCCTTTTGTACCCACCAAATGAGAAAATAATTTAGGCCTTGGTATGGATTTTTCCATGACTAGGGGCACTAATGACAACAACTATGTCCATTGTAGACCCCTGGGCCAAATCATTGAATTTGAAGATGTCCCTGAAGATAAAGTTGTGAAAGTCTATGACGATATTGATTATGACATCTTCCTAGGCAATTTTGGCCTCCGTCAACTCTCCATTAATTTAATCAACCATCCCCTCCTACATCCTAAACTCATAGACTGGGACCAACCAAGTTTAGTACACATTGATGAGTTCCAAAGTGAGGATGTGCTCCTATGATTCATGGGATTAATTTAATAGAGCAGTGACTGGGGGAAAGATTCAGCACATGTCTATAAACTAGATCCAAATGCATACTTTGGGGAAGAGGAGGACTTCAACCATAAAAATGAAGTAGAAAATAAAAAAGAGAAAAATTGATCCCCTAGCGAAAACCCCTCTGGGGCGCTACCTGATAAAAAATTGTAAAAACAAAGGGTGTATCCACTGGTGAAAACTTCTTTGAGGTGCTAGAGGATGAAGAATCTCATCTTCCTCTAATCCATGATTACAGGCCTGAACAGTCATTGATCCTCATCAAAGAAACAAAACCCATCAATTTGGCTACAGAGGACTATCCTCGCATCACTTAAATTGCAACCTCCTTGACAGAAGTAGAAGAATCAGATCTCTTCACTCTCTTACAAGAATCCATTGATAAATTTGCATGGTCTTATGCCCACATGTTAGGATTAGACCCTAAATTGGTGGTTCACCATCTAGCAGTGGACCCAAACATCAAACCTATCAAACAAAAGCTTTGAAAGATGCACCCCAAGGTAGAACTACTTGTCAAAGTAGAGCTATAAAAGCTACTTCAAGCCAAAATCATCCACGCCATTGAATACTCTGAATGGATCTCTAATAAGGTGCCAGTTTCTAAACCTGGTAAATCAATCAAGATATGTATAGACTTTCGAGATATCAATGAGGTATGTCCCAAGGATGATTTCCCATTACCAAACATAGACATGATAGTGGACCTCACAATAGGACATGAGATTTTTTCGCTCATGGATGGCTTTTCAAGATATAACCATATCTGTATTGCAGAAGAAGATCAACACAAGACAACATTCACAACCTCCTGGGGCACCTTCTACTATAGTATGATGCCATTTGATTTGAAGAACATTGGGGAAACCTATCAGAGGGCAATGTAAATCATCTTTCATGACATGATTCACAAGATCCTTAAGGACTATGTAAATGATATCTTGGCTAAATCAACTAAAAGGGAAGATTGCCTAGATGTTATAGAATGTGTCTTTGATAGGATTGGACACTATGGCCTAATGCTCAATCCTAAGAAGTGTGTCTTTGGGGCCATGTTAGGAAAACTCCTTGGCTTCATCATATCTAAAAGAGGCATTGAAATAGATCCAAAAAAGGTACAAGCTATCATGGAGATGCCTCCACCAAGAACATTTTGGCAACTGCGCAACCTACAAGGAAAGTTACAATCTGAACATTGTTTTATCTCTTAGTTAGTAGACAAGTGCTGACCATTTACTCATCTCCTATGAAAAGATAACAATTTCAAATGGGATCCTCAATGTCAGAAGAGTTTTGAAAAGATCAAAGAATACTTGGCTAACCCACCCATCCTGGTACCACCTATACCTGACCGACTCCTCATCCTATATATTTATGCTAGTACAATAGCACTCCTTGCTTAGTTGGATGAAAAAGGAAAACAAAGAGCCATTTATTACATTAGTCAAACCTTAGTGGGTTATGAGCTCAATTATTCCCCTATGGAAAAAGCATGCCTAGTAGTGGTTTTTGCCACTCAAAAACTTTTCCACTACATGCTTAGTTATACAACCAAGCTCATTTCCAAAGTGGACCCTCTGAAGTACCTACTCTCTAAGACTACTCTCATAGGTCAAATGGAAAAATGGGTTATGATGTTAAGCGAGTTTTATATTCAATATGTAGACAAAAAAATCCATTAAAGGACAAGTCACCGTAGATCAGCTAGAAGAAGTGTCATTGGTGGATGCATATCCTCTAATCACCAAATTTACAGAAGCTATGAGCATCTGTACATGATACAAGAAAAACCCACTTAGAAACTCTACTTTGATGGATCCTACACAGCCCATGGTGTAGGGGCAGGAATACTTTTTGTCACACTGCAAGGTGACTACATCCCTATGTCATTCAAATTGGGATTTCCCTACACAAACAACATTGAAAAATATGAGGTACTAGTCACAGGGATCCACATGGCTATAGAATGGAACATCACAGATATACATGTCTTTTGTGATTCCCAACTCATCATCAAACAAGTCTTGGATGAGTATCAAACCAAAGAAGACAAACTGATGCCATATAAGGAGATGGTTGACAAGATGGAAGAGCATTTCCTCCACTTGTAGATAACACAAGTACCATGCCTATAGAACAAGGTTGCTAATGAAATGGCCACAATTGGCTCCCTCTTAGGCATTCCTCATGATTCTATGCAGTATGAATTCTTAGTTGAGAAACTTCATGCTCCCGCTTATGAGAATGATGAATCAAATTGCGTATGTCTTGGTTGGTCTACAATCACCATGGTACCACAATATCCATGCTTATCTACCAAATGGTATCATATCCCCTCATCTCACCTCAACCCAATGCCAAAACCTCATTCATAGAGCTTCTCGCTACACCCTTGTAGCCAATACCCTTTATCGTTGGGGCTATCACAATGTGCTCTCTAGATGTTTAGATGAAAATGAGGCTACCCAGGATTTACAAGAGGTACATGCTAGAATTTGTGGTGTCCACACAAGTGGCATGGTCCTAGCCAAGCAAATTTTATAGACATAATACTATTGGCCTAAAATGGAACATGATTCTTGTGAGTTTGTTAAAAAGTGCCTGCCTTGTCAACAGTATGCCAATTTGATACATGCTTCTACACAGGACCTCAGACCTATTGCGCCCACTTGGCCTTTCTCTTGTTGGGGTTTTGACCTCATTGGTAAGATTACCCCCTCTCTTTTGAAGGCCACAAACACATAATAACAACAGAAAAGTACTTTACAAAGTAGGTTGAGGCAATTCTGCTCACCCTCACTACAGGTGTCTAGATCTCAAAATTCATCCTCTACCACATCGTCTACCACTTTGGCACACCCTCCACTATCTTCACAGATCATGGAAAACCATTTCAAAATCAACACATCATTAATATATGTGCTCGCCTCCATATCCATCATCATTTCTATAGTTCATATTTTACTCAAGGTAATGACCAAGTTGAGGCAACCAACAAAACCTTCCTTAAAATCCTAAAAAAGGTTGTCAATAATACTGGTCATGAATGGCATCGCCAAATCAACCCCACCCTCTAGGCATATCACACTTCATACCATACACCTATAGGAACCACTTTGTATTCCCTAGTCTACGATGTTGAAGTTGTTTTACCAATTGAGGTCAAACTACCATCCCTCTGGGTATCACTGAGAGGCTTGATCAATGATGAAGATTACCGAGTAGAAAGACTCACACAACTTGATCTACTAGATTAAAAGTTCCAGCAAGCCTATGATCACCTGATTTTATATCAAAATAGAATCAAGTGGAACTATAACAAGAAATTCCACCCATGCTAGTTCCAGTTAGGGTACTTTGTGCTAAAGGAAAATCAAAAAGTGGGTACTGATCGAGAAAAGAGAGGTAAGTTTGAGGTTACCTAGCAAGGCCCATACATTGTCACTGCATGCTTTGGTTCTGGGGCATATCAACTCTCCACTCCTAAAGGAGAACTCTTTAATGATCCTATTAACATCATTCACCTCAGGTGCTTCTATGCCTGACATCTAGTTATTCACTCTAGTTATTTGAAAAAATCCATAAAAAGTATAAAAAGTCCTGAAAAAAGTACAAAAAAAATGTAACATAGTCCTAAAAAAATCTCAAAAAAAGTAGAAAAAGAAGCTAACAAAAATGGTTGTCTCGATGAAAACCTGGCAAATAGGTGCTTGGACAACATCAAAAATATTTAAAAAAAAGACTAAAGAGAAAATTTTTGTCCAATGATGAAAACTTGGCAATCAGGCACCTTGGACAAGTATGGGTGATGAAAACCTAGCAACAGGCATCACACATAGTGGACCATTCCATTATCTATCAAAATCTCATTCCCCCCATCATTTTGTATCCATATCATTCCCACAACCCTATTTCCTGGGTGTTCTAACACTATCACTTGTAATTAATCACTTGGTTTTATCCTTGTATATTCGTGATGTGTCCATTCTTCTCTCCATCGCACTAACACTCTGAGTCACCGTCATGCTAACCTTCCTTCCTTGGTCTATTATAGTCTGCATGTTTGGTTCATCGGTTGAATGTGGAACACAACAAAAACATGAGTCCCATTGCATCCATCACATCCACTGCATCCCTTCATTTTTCATATCATCCCTACATTTTCATTAGGATCATTGCATTTACATACATTGTATCATAAAACATTCAAAACATATTGCATCCATTACATCTCATCAAAAATATTACAATATACTTCACATGCATAAACATACATCTAGGTACATGCATCTAAACATCTCATCATGTATATACATAATCATAAAACATCACATCATGCAAACATCAATGTCAGTACTCATATAAGCATATGCATCATAATGTCATATAGATCAATGCATGGAATCACATAAAATCATAGAATCATCAATCAGTCATCATATATATAAAATCATGTCCATAAATACAATGTCTATCATCAATATATACATCGCAATGCACCTAGGTGTTGATATATATATACATCTCATCCAAAAATAAAAAAAAGTGTGTGCGAAAAAATCCTCTATTGAATCATGTAGGTAGTTGTGATGGTCCCCCTCCCTATCCTAGTGGTGGACATGGTGGCATCCCAACTGATCCTCGAGAAGCCCACCCTGTGCTCTATGACCGAGACTTCTTTGTGAATGTCTATCTTTGACCCTCATGTACTAAGTCATGGTACAATGCCCGATAGTGGGCTGCCTCCCTACTTTCCCTAGCTATGTCTCTATGAGCTGAAAAGGCCTCTACAACCACCTGACTAGCCCCACCTACACTAGCCACATGACAAGCGATATCTCGCTCTATCCTGTATGCCTCAGTCCACCTCTGTGTTGTATCCCTCTCAGAGGTCAATGATCTAACCTGCTTGATAGCCTTCTCCATCTGTTCTGTCAGGGTACCCAACTGATCTGTTAGTGTCCCGATCTATATCCATAGCTACGAAGTATCCTATGTCAAGTCTACTATGGAGAACTCACCTGAGTCTACTCTACCCTGTAGGGTGTCAAGTACACCCTTAGCCTTGTCCACTTGTGCTATCTCTACAACTATAAGCCCTATATCCTAGCCATCTTTGTCTGCAGACTAGCCTCTAACACCCATGCCATCCCTAGTAGCCCTCATAATCACGCACACTCAGTCTGTAGGCTATCTCTCTCTACGACAACAGTGTTGTGTGTCTCCTACGACACATACCCTAGGGGTGGCCCCTGTGGTACCTATCTTTTATTGACACCTAAAGTTCCTGATCCTATCCATGTGCAAGAACCTAAGGTGCCTAATCTTGCCCATCTCCCAGCAACCCTAGTGGCCCCTCATCCTATCACCCTCCTCCTCATGTGCCCCTGTCCATGGCCAGACTCATCTCCTCTGAGGTCTCCTCCTCTATCATGCTACTGATGTATCTAGGGCATCCCCTACTGTTGTCCCATCATCCACCTCCATGTCACCTGTAGGCTGCTCATGAGGAGCCACCTGCACCGGGTCTATGAGTTGTAGTAGTGTGTGTGTGGCCCACCAGGTCGCATACTCTGTTGTCATCCCTAGATCCACTATGTCTGGCCTAGCCATATAGTCCACCCGTACCATAGTCCTCCATGTAACCCTCACAATAAGAGCATCTATGTACTTTCCCTAGACTCCAACCTCCCTGGTGACATGAGGATGTAGCCCATCCTCTGCCACCACCACCTGCTATAATTTGAATTGCCTCTGCACCCGGGATGACCTGTATCGCTCTATCTAGTGAATGGTCCTCCCCAGTAAGAAAATATCTTCCTGAACACATGAGAGGTATATAAAGTCCTTGAAACCATCCTCTGCTCCTACCTTCCAGTCCATGGCTCCCCATGGCTCACATAACATGTATGGTGTCCAGTAGAAAACCTGGATCTCATCAAGCAATCCCCGCTAATAATCTGTCTGTTCCATAGAGGTATAACTCAGTGGTAGCTTGTATCTACATGCGTAGGGATCTCCTAGTTGCCGAGCCTCCTGTACTCTCAGCAATCAAAACACCATAATGTGCTCCCAAGACCATACTAACAATAATGTGACCCATGTCCCTATGTTGCGTACCCTACAGTATGCAGCCATGTGTAAGTTATGGTAAAAATATCCCAAAACAATATACCAACAATAGTAGGTAGTCCCCTACTCAAGCATCTCTTCCAAAGCCCTAGACCACCCCATCCCAAACCTGTGTCTAGCCAAGTCTGCCAGCATCCTCCCACTAATCAATCCTACCAAAAATAGTGCTATCCTCCTCAGCCTCCTTTCGACCGCTGACTACCAGGGCATCCATGTCTTGTATCCTGGTATCCTCCTTAGGGGCTTCCTAAAAGCTAACTCCATGTAGTACTCTTTGTCCTCCAATATGTACTGAGGGATCAGTCCTCAAATTGGTATCTGTAACATTCTCCACACATCCTCCAAATTAATTGTTGCCTCTCCAATAGGCAGATAAAATATCATGGTATCATTGTGCCACCGTTCAATGAGTGCAGTCATCATCCTATTATGTGCCTGTAGCCTAGGCCATCATGGCACATAATCTAGTCCCACTATAACTAATAATCCCCAGTTTTCCTCTGTTAGTTGGCCCTCCAACTCCATCATTAGCGGCTAGTGCTCCCGAGATCCCAATGATGGGAACTGTTCCTGCAAAATCCAACACCACCATGTTCATGTTAGTTTCCTCTCGCTTTTAGCCTAACCCCTCCTAGAATGGGGAATCATGTCCCTAGGTCTATAATTGACCCATCCCCAGCCCCCATTGGGTCTTTCCTTTTCCCTCCCTCTTAGCATCTTCCCTTTTGACATAGATGTTGGTTTGGGTGGAGACATTGGTTCTTCAACCAGTGTCTCTGAGCATTTTCTACCTAGACCCCCATCTTCGAAGATGTGGATCTGGGTTCAGCATCTTCGTAGATGCTAGTTTAGAACTACCATCCTAAAAGACGTAGGTTCAAGGATCAATGTCTGCCCAGACGTCGATACGGGGATCGGTGTCTTCATAGACATCAATTCAAGAACTGATGTTTCCAGCCATCCTGCCCCTCTTATAGCCCCTATTTTGCCCCCAAAAAAATTTTGCTTCATTTTATTTTCCCGTCTGTATATTATTGTATTATTAATCCTGTTGTACAGTCTAAATGAAAATTCACAAAAACATTTAAAAATTACAAAAAAAAAAATCAAAAATCACAAAAGTTACCAAAAGATCAAAAACCATCCAAAATCTTGCAATAAACCTTTCCTTCCTTTCGCGTCGCTCAATTTTTTGATTTTAATGACGTTTTGACTCCTGCGACTGCAATCATATTTTTCACCAAATCAGTTTTTTGACTGACTATCATTGCTCCTCATTATGTTCACAACTTTTTCCAGTGAATATCTTTCAATCAAATCAAATCCAATCCTTGGCCATCAGGATGAATCCTTCCGGCATTGGCTTATCAAATCCTTCATCACATCAATCTTTTTTCATGGAAAGAACTTCGAACTGAATGACTGCTTGGTCATGAGGCATTCTTTATTGATTTTATCTTTTTGTGTCAGCCTGAACCTACTCACCACTACCTCGATATGATATATCTTGGTGCATTTTGATTGGTGGCTACTGATACATGCATCTTTTGCAGTGTGCTTTTGTTTGAGTGTCTATTCCACGCAAAGAAATCCTGTCATTTGTGTTTTCTAACACCTAATGCATACCTCCTTTTGCAATATCAAAATCGGATGTGCTCTCCATATTTTTCACACAACTAGATCCCCAAGGCTCATTAGTTGCATTTAATTTCATTGCATTTTCATTCTTATTTGCATTCATGCTTGAATTTCAGAAGGATTCTATTTATTCTCTCCTCTCTCTTCCTCCTTCCCATTGCATCCTTTTTCAAGAAAATCTCACAACGCTGACTTTGTTGTGTTCTTTTCTCGAGGGGGTACAACCCTATATCATCATTGCTTCGGCACAACTCTTAGAAACCCTCTTCCTCTGGGGAAACTTATTTTCTTGTCTTTGATGCAACATCACTTGCGATGCCACGTCAAAAAGGGGCAGAATGTAGACGTCCAAAAATATTAATATTATTATTAATATTAATTTCCCTTTTATTCATCTAACTATTTAATTTAATCAATTAACTAGTTTCATTGTTGGTATTTATCAATAATCTAAATACTATCCTAAATTATTTTATTTAAATATACTTGCCTCACAAAATCCCTTTTTAATAAATTCATATCTATTAAAAAATCTTCCATATCCCTTATTCTTCTAAGCTAGGATTTATTCAAATCTAATTTGAATTATAATCTAAACCTTAACCTAGAGACCTATTAATCCAATCTAGAGGACTACCCTAAGCCTACCCTATTCCTATCCTACACCCATCACCTCACTTCCTAAGCATACTTCCCCACCTAATCATCCTCCAATCCTACTTAGAAAGGTGATTCCTAACCCTTTTAATGCTAATAGAATGCTCACACATGTGTGAAAATTCTCTCCAGAAAGGTCACCCATCCCTCTTAAATACTCTTACATATTTGTCCCCCACTTGAAAATCTTGAGCCACTCAAACATTTAATGCTATGTTTGACTCCAAAATAGCCATCCCTTCCAAGCCCATGTTTCCCTTATGTGGCTCTTATGTGGATGCCACATAAGTTCTACCTCATCCAAGCCCTTCTCTTCTCTCCCAAAAATTTATAAATAGAGGCCTTCTCCTCTTGTATTGGCATCTCTCATTCTTGCATTGTTATTATGCTATTTTAGTTTTAGAATTTCATTGCTAGTTTGATTTTGATTTTTTGACATGAATGTATGTTCATTAGATTTAAGAGTACCAAAATGAATCAACTTTTCTTCCTCTTGATGCAATAAAGTTTGAAAAATAATATAAGTTAATTGAGTAGCTAAACTAGGAATAGCAAGTTGAGAATGTACATTAGTAATAAATTGTCAAAATTGCCTAGGAAGACATTTCTTTATAATAATTATAAAATTATAACATGTCTCACACTGTGGAATTTTTTATAATAATTATCAAATTATTTGAATGTAATATACAATCTACTTAATTTATGAATATCAATTTCTACAATTTATCTCTCACACACCCAAGCTTTCCAAAGGTGGGGTTAGTAGCACTAGTTTGTAATGATATAAACCAAATACACAAAGCTACCAATAACAAATAAATGAAAACATAACCAATAAAATCTAGAAGTAAAGAAAGGAAAACAAATGAATGCAAACCCCAAAGTGCTTGAAGCTTCTATTGTGTCTCTCTACTCCTGAAATATTATTTTTGATGCTTAGTATTGGTGTGGGCAGCGTCTATGACTTGAGAAGCGTCGATAATTTGATACTTGAAATGTGTATGTGATCGCAAGATGGCTTGAATGCTAGAACCAAACTGATGGAGTAATGGTGCACGAGAGCTTGAAATTTTGGATCCTTGAAATGGTTATGAAGGGTTTATTATATAGAAATTGAGGATGAAATGAATGGTTGAGATCAAGCCCAGAGATAGGAATATGAACTGTTGAGATCAAAGGGAGGTAGAGAAGCCATCAATAAACTCCACCTCTTCAATTGGTAAAGAGGAGATAGAGTTTGGTTGACTAAAGAGCTAATTGTGAGTGACCTTTTAGAACTGAAGAGGTGGGTGGAGTTACCCATGTGAACTTCAGAGATGGGTGGAGTAACCCATGTGATCTAATTAGAGTTATCTCTTTAAAGATAAATGAATATTTAATTCATTTATTTAACTAAAGTTTTCAACATGTGAGATAATTGAATTCTTTTTGATTTAGAATTGCTTTATTGATTAAATTAAATTAATTTAATTTTAAAGAATTTAATTAGTAAGTTTAAATATTTCAATTTAAGCTATAGGAAATTTAATTTAATTAATTAATTAATCAATTAAGGTTAATTAATTAAATAAAGTTAATTATTTAATTAATTTTGGAAATTTGATTAGATGATTTGGGAAATGAATTTAGAAAAAAATAGATGATTAATTAACGATTAAAAAACCATTAATTAATAGATGAAATGAATTTAGAAGAAAATAGATGATTAATTAATGATTTAAAAAACCATTAATTAATAGATTAAAATTAGTATTTTTAATGTCAAGTCGCAAGTCTATCCATTTTAGGGCGTCTACATTTGCCCCTCTTTCATGCAATGTGACTTTTCACAGTGTGTCAAAGATTCTCTGATTTTGAGCTTGTCCTAGCTTGCCCCAGCGATAGTAGGTGTATTTATGCCCCCTCAACAAATTTGAGCAAAAAGTCGTGACATGAGCGTTAATTTGTTGAAATTAAAATTTTTTAATCTAGGTAGCTGACTTATTTGAAAAAATATTTATTATGCCCCTAATATTAAGTTTTGAAAATTCCAGGGACTGGGAAGGAAATTTTGAAATGTTAGAGGAATTAGGGTTCCTGGAAATCCCTATAAGTAGCTGGGAGAGTCCTTCATTTGTCATTTGTATTCTAGAGCTCTGACGATCTTGGTGAGTTTGTAGTCTATTTTGCTCTACTTTTTGTGTCTTATGTGAGCTATGGCAGGCATTTTGGGTGTCATACATGTCTCTGATCGGGTTTGTACCTTTCATCAGCCAGCTAGCGCAGGATATCTGGTAAGTGATCTTGTCCTCTTTATCATTAATGCACATATTTATTTCTTTGAAAATTATTGTATTTTATTAACTTTTAGAAGAGTGTTGCAATCAGCTACAGTTTTGCCACAATTGTGGTTTAAATGTCATAAGTGATGGTTTCTTACTACAATTGATAATTGTGTTGCCGTAGGTATGTTTTATTACCGCAAATGCATGTTAAATGTCGCAACTGATGAAACAATGTTGCAAAGGCCTTAAAAGTGCCGCATTTGTTTGTAGATTTCTGCAATTGTTCTGTTAGTTCTCTTGTGACATGCATTAATGACTGATCTATTACTGATACATTGCTTTCTTTATTTTGTAGTATTCTGGGACTATCCTGCAGTTCTGGGAGTCGAGACCATCAGGTTTGATTCTTCACTTTCAAGTTACTGAGGGTGAGAGAGACATTCTTAGGTAGTTAGACCTCTAATAGATATGCTATAAGCATGAGATCACGACCAACATGGGTCTGATCTCTGCCTTATTAGAGAGGTGGAATTCAGAGACCTGTACATTTAGATTACTGACTGACGAGTGTACAGTCACTTTGGAGGATGTCTATCACATCCAAAAAATTCCTATTAAGGGTGCTCTTGTTGAGTTTGACCATGATGCTAGCGTGATTTCTCTCTTTGAGATTTCTGATTTAACTTTAGGTCATCTTGGGATGTCAGATCCCTATGACATCCCATGGTCTAGATTTGGGATGGGTCTAGATAGATTGACCACATTGTTAGGGAGTCTGATATGTGGGATCCTATGTCCTGATCATTGTCAGCATGGATTCTCTATCAGGTTTGGTGCTTGTCTCGAGGGCATGGTTCATGATCACACCTTATATGCTTGGGGTCCATGCATGTTGGGACACATGTACCATGATATGTTCTATGTTGCTTACCTTGGAGGTAAGTCTCTTGGTTGTGGTGCTACCTTACTCTAGATATGGGCTTGGGAGCACATTATAGTGTGCAGACCTATAGGTGTTCAGATTCTTCCTATGGGGAGACCGTACATGTTTATGTATGATAGTGCCATTGTCTAGTCACATATGGGACATTTGATTTTTTGGCGGCAGTAGCTCGACATGATGCCATATTTTATTTGGAGGCCATACAGGGACTATCCTGTTTGGGATGGATAAGACATTCACTTACCCTTTTGTCGACAACAGAGATACTTGATTGATCGTGTTAGTTGACATGTACATATGATAGAATTTCACAACACTGATAGGGTGTTGTGGCAGTTTGGAGAGAGACAAGATGTTATAGATTCTTATGCCTATTTTTCTTGTCGATCTAGAGATGCTATTCTTTGGGGTGTGCTTGTGCCTTTGGATGTAGTTATTACTGAGTTCCAGGGTCTTATGTCTATTTCCTAGACTTGGAGATCTGTTACTATGGATGTTGGTACATATTTTGATTCTGCCCCTGCTTGATGTACTTCTTTGTTTTGATGTGGCCTTAATTTGTTATTTGTTCTACACTATTTAGATATCTTTCTTTTGTATAGACCTTTATGCTGATTATGTATATGTTACTGATATCTAGATTTGTTCTGTTGCAGGCACTACTCCATAGTATGATGCATGGTGGTAGACTACACATCTAGAGCCACTCACTGATGTCTCACAGTGAGTTGTTGATAGATTGTTTAGGAGGCCACATCAAAGGTAGGGTAGAGGGAGAGATGGAGGGAGGGTTGGGGGTGGTAGGGATGGAGGTAGTAGAGATAGAGGGGGGGATGGTGGGNGGGCAAGGGAGGGGAGGTGATGGCAGAGGTGATCCTTGTCCTGGGGGTGCTAGTGGTAGGGTTTGAATGAGGGGTGGTTGGAGTAGTACTCAAAGAGTTGGATTGAGTGCCATTTTGGAGGTTAAGGAGGTGATAGAGGAGGACGAACCTCAGTTAGTTCGGAGATTATGGTGACATACTGGTGCTATGTTGGCTCTGAGAGTGGATGATAGATTTATTGTAGAGGATGTGGACGTGGAGATTAGAGATATTGATATTGAGGCCTTGGATGCAGAGATCACTAGTTCGAGCTCTTCTACTAGTAGTAGAAGTATAGGCAGCAGTATTGGTGAGAGTTCTGAGAGTGAGGATTCTTAGGTAGTGAGGGGGAGGGGTGATGAGGTATTGGGAAATATAGTTGAGGAGGGGGACATGGATTTGGCCATGGGAGGGATGGACATAGATCCTTCCAATCTAGAAAGACTCACATAGTAGGTTGCCAATTTATAGGTCATAGTTTCTTCCTCTGATACACGTGCCACTACTTTGGAGGCTAGGGTTACAATAGCTAAGGCCAGGATGACTACGGAAGAGGCTAGAGTGGAGGTTCAATTATTTATTAACAATGTATAGGATGCCTCACATCAGGATGTGTTGGACTGATACTATAGATCTGGGTGTGATGCTCAAAGAGAGATTGTCTATTGGAGGCACCACTATGAGGGTGCAATTCCTGTTGATCATAGGGTTCCTAGCTATACAGCCTCACAGAGATCTAGTAGGGCTTAGAGGTCATAAAGTAGTGGTGTTTGTGCTCCTATTTCATCATAGAGACCTACGTCTGATATGCCACCCCCTCATCCATATGGCAGTGAGGGTGGGGGTAGCACATGCTAATTTGATGCCTTTTTATTTTGTATCATGTACCATTTTTGTAGTGATTTTCATTTGATATACTCTGAGGCTTATCCATTATTGTATCTTGACACACTGATATATATATATATATATATATATATATATATATATGTTGATTACCCCTTCATGTTCAGACTTGCAACCGTTCATTATACTCAGATATTTGGATTATATGAGATGTGACTATTGATTTACTTGATATATGTATGGTTTCTACATGATTATGTTTAGATGTTGAAATGCTTTATGCAATGCGATTCTATTATGTAGACTCTTAGATGTATGATATGCTTTTCCTATGATACTGACATGTTTATGTAGGATGGTGGAAATGATTTTTTTGTTTATATGAGATGCTTATGGATGTATGTGATTTATGATTTACCATGTATGCAACTACTATGTTTTTTTCATTTTTCTGATGCACTTAAATGTAATGGATGCTAACTATTATCCATAAAATATCTGAGTAATGCATGCGTTAGTTAGAAGGAAGTTAATTTGGAAATATGTTCTCTAGGATTTATTTGATAGATATGGAATGATAGAAAGGAATTTTTCTTTTTTGATAGATATGAATTGATAGAAAGGATGAGTGACCCAAGTCGCTGCCCCAATTTTCAATATTTGTCATCATTGCATCTTTTTATGAAATTCCAAAGAGTGTCTAATGCATCCAAATCACATACCATCTAGATAGCGCCATGACCTCTTGATAATCGGAAGGAGTAGAGAGATTGAATAGAAACAGAACTTAGTGCACCCAAATATTGACCATCTAGGTTCAGCTATGTTCCCTGTTTTAAAAGAAAGAGAGTCAAAAGCACTCAGATATTGACCATTTGGATACCACTTTTCCCTCTGAACAATCTGAACAAAAGAAAAAAAGAAAACCAAGATAGAACACTCTAATGTACCCAAAGTCCATCTGGATAGCACCTGTGAGCTCTTGATTTTGAATAGAAAGACTAAAAAAACTAAGATATAATTCCAATGCACCCAAATTCTATCTAGCTAACACCATGAACTCTTGATTTTTTTGAAGAAAGCCCATAAAAACCAAGATAGAAATCCAATGCACCCAGATTCCATCTGGATACCACTATGATTCTATTAGTAAATAAACAATCATATAACAAAGAAGGAATGTCCAATTCTTTCCCAGGGTTAAGCTCATATTGTGGAACTATGTGGCTGCCAGATAAGTGACAGTGCCTACCACATTTATCCTAAATCATCATGGCCCTAAAATTAAAGTGAACATTCAACAGAAAACAATCAAAGAAAATAAGTTATGATCCATCATAGCTACTCTCCTCACTTGGTGGATCCTGGAGTAGTGTAAGAACATAACCTCCAAATATAGACTGACATCTGACCGACTGACTGGCCTAATCAACATTTTTTATTGTTCCTTGATTCAGTTGGATTCTCTTGATTGGCTTGACTCTTTTGATAGGCTTGATTGGCTTGATTGCTTCGAGTGTGTCTGGTTTCAGTAATAGATGACTCATATAAGACTGACCTTTTTGTTTTTGAGCGTATCCATCACCGTGTAAGATGATTGATATGAATGATTGATTTTGATCATTTTTTAGGTGGCTAATCAAGCTGTGTCAAATGGGCCCAATGCTGATTCACAAAGCTCATGATTGTGACATTTGATAGATTAGCTTGGTCGCCAGTTTGCTTGTTGATAGATTTGATAGATTGTTAAAGTTGTGTCAGATGTGTCAAATGCTGATTCACAAAGCTCATGGTTGTGACATTGATTGACTGGGCTTGATCACCCTTTTCTCTTCTGACGACTGAGTCAGTTTTATTGGTTGAGATTTTGCAATTTTTTTATTATTTTTTATGAAGATTGATTTTTTTAGGATTTTTTTGATCTTTTTAGGATTTTTGATGAGTTTTCTGATTTTTAGGGATTTTTTCAAGACATTTAGAATCACCCCCTAGTCTGGTGGACCAGTACTAGCCATGGATAAGTGTTGGTTCTTAGAGGGGTTTGTGCTTCTGGATATAGCTTGGGTAATTAGTTTTGCATTTGAAGTGTGCTCAAGCTTTTGATTTTGGAATTCATTGATGGTGAAGCTAGATTTGAACACTTGGCGACTGTTTGCCAGGCTTTCACCAAGGTACCTACTTAATAGTGCCTATTTTCTAGGATTTCACTGAGAGAGTGATTTTGTTTCTCTTTAATTTTTTGGTTTACTTTTTTTTTGTTTTCATCAAGGCGCCTGATTGCCAGGTTTTCACCAAGGTAACATTTTGTATTTTTTGATTTTTTTGGTATTTTCTGGATATGTAGATAGTTTCCTTAACCATTGAGACCTTAAGTGTAGAACCTATTGAGGTGCATTTTGTTGATGTATCTAGGAAGCTAATCTCCTTATGGTATTTCTAGCTGGTATGCCCCACTCTAGGTAGAGTTGACAATGACATATGGTCCTAGCCAGTTGGTTCTTTTGATTTTCCATGAGGACAAGGTCTCCTACCTCAAATGTTCATGGCCTAGCTTTATTATGATAGTTCCTTCTAAGGTGATTTAGATAGCCTTGTAAGTGATTGAATGCATTTTGTCTTCTTTCGTCTAGTAGTTCTAGTTCACTGAGCCTTTCTACTTTGTAGTCTTCATTTGAAATCAAATTCTTTAATGATATCCTCGGGGATGGATTTCCACTTTGAGAGGTAGGACCGCCTCTGATCCATAAATTAGGGAGAAAGGAGTGGCTCCTATTGGAAATATGGATGGAGTAACTGAGAGGGGAGGGGTGAATCAGTTACCACAAAAATAAATCCACAAGTCCCTTAGATGTCTTCAATATATATTACTGTTACTTGGTAAATTAACTTATCTTTGTTCTTTAAACATTAACAGTGATTGACATGCATAAAAAAAATAACATGAACACAAGTAACACCAGATATAACGTGGAAACCCAATTTGGGAAAACCACCAATGTAACTAGTTACTGATTTTCACTCTTCTGAAGTGAGCTCTGTTAGGAGCCAGCCCTGTTAAAGGTTACAAAAACACACTGTAAGGTGTGACCCTGTTAGAGGATTTAATCACCCTGTGAGGAGTGGCCTTGTGAGAGGTCTTTAGAGCAATTCAACTGAATTGTCACCTTGTTAGAGGA
>MU223283.1:645463-656996 GCA_018584345.1 Thuja plicata | reverse complement strand
GGAGTAACTGAGAGGGGAGGGGTGAATCAGTTACCACAAAAATAAATCCACAAGTCCCTTAGATGTCTTCAATATATATTACTGTTACTTGGTAAATTAACTTATCTTTGTTCTTTAAACATTAACATTGATTGACTTGCATAAAACAAATAACATGAACACAAGTAACACCAGATATAACGTGGAAACCCAATTCGGGAAAACCACCAATGTAACTAGTTACTAATTTTCACTCTTCTGAAGTGAGCTTTGTTAGGAGCCAACCCTGTTAAAGGTTACAAAAACACACTGTAAGGTGTGACCCTGTTAGAGGATTTAATCACCCTGTGAGGAGTGGCCTTGTGAGAGGTGTTTAGAGAAATTCAACTGAATTGTCACCTTGTTAGAGGATTTACAAAATGGTTGTTAGACCAACTCTGCTAAGAGATTTTGGTATCACTGTTACAATGGTTAGAAAGCAACAATGAAGTGACCGGAATGAAATGCAACTTATCTTTGCTGTTACAAATCTTTGTTCTGCTCCAATAGATCCTTACTGATAAAATATATCTTTGCAGCACCTCAAGGATATCACTAATCCTTCATCAGAATTCACACATTTCTGCTTCTTCACATTTCCACATATTTCTCTGCTACACACACTGAATTCACAACTTGATCTTTCTTATATATCCTTCAGGTTATCAAGTCGGCCCAAATACAAATCTCATTTAATAAATATAGCATTGGTCAGCTGCACACACATTTATAACAAATAATAACCTTCGGAGGCCGACACTGACCAAAAATGATATTCCCACTGATGCTTGGTGAACACTGCTGATTCTGTTAAATCTTTCGGTAACCGACTGAACTCGGTAAGCACTGAATTTTCTTCACATATTCTTTGATGACTGACTGAACTCGGTAAAGACTGAATTTCCTTTGTTGACTGAGTGAGCCCGGTAGTAACTGACTTCTCAATATATTATTCTGGAGTGCTCGGTAGACTCTGTAAATTGCTTCACTTACCGTCTGAACTCGGTAGACTCTGTCTAATGACTGATATGATATACTTAGCTCGGTAGACTCTGTCTGATGACTGATATGACATTTGTGTAACATCAAGGACAATACACAATTGAACAATTGTATCCAAGAGCTCCTATAGGTTTTCTCATGATAGTTTTGTATGCCCATAATATGGGACTAAGTTGTAAATGCCAGTCTCGCCCTGATTCATTAACTATTTTCTTCAAGATTTTCAAAATGGTCTTTTTTGTTGCTTCAGCCTGGCCATTCCCTTTAGGATAATAGAATGAAGATAAACCTTGTTTTATTTGGAACTTTTCACATAGCTCTTCAACATCTTTGTTTTGTAAGGGTGTACCATGATCTATTAGGATGGTTTAAGGAATCCCATATTGACAGATGATGTGGTTGAGTATGAACATTGATATCTTCTTTCGAGTTATGTAAGTGAGGGGAATTGCTTCCACCCACTTAGTGAAGTGCTTTGTTGCTGCTATGATGTATTTGTGTCCATTTGCTAAAGAAGGTGTAATTTTGCCCACTAGGTCAAATCCCCACATAGAAAATGGCAATGGTGAAGTGATAGGATTTAATTCATGGGATAGTGCATGGATGAGGTCTCCATGAATTTAACACTTCCTACACCTTTGTACATATTGGTTTGCATCTATCTCTACTGTGAGCGAGTAGTATCCCATGCGGATGATCTTCTTAGCTAAGTTGTTGCCACCTTTGTGGGTTCTAAAAATTCCTTCATGTACCTCTTATAGAGCTCTCTGGGATTCCATAGAAGTGAGATATTGTAATAGCATTCCATTTAGAATTTGTCTATATAGAGTAGTTGAGAGGTTGGTATACCTAGAAGCTTGGCGAATGAGGGACTTTTTTGGGTTTCTAGACAAGTTGGGAGGTAAGACACTAGTTTGGAGGCTATTATATACATCTTGGTACCATGGGGTTTTAGGACCAAAAAGGATGCATGTTGATTCTATGATTGGTGCTTGATGTGATGGCATCATGAGTTTCTCCACTAGGAACTGGAATCATGTTTCATTGTCGGGCATATCGACCATTGATGCTATGGTAGCCATCATGTCTACCACTTTGTTTTGAGCTCGCGGTATTTGCTCGAAGAAGATGTATTGAAACTTAGTGTGCAACCTTTCCATCTCTATTTTGTATGGTATTAGCTTCTTACCTTTGGTCATATAATCATTATTGACTTGGCTAATGACCAACTGTGAATCTCTGTAGACATTAAGGTTCTTCATTCTCCATTAAATTGATGTTTTTAACCTGATGACCAGTGCTTTGTATTTTGCTATGTTGTTTTTTCAAGGGAAGTTGAGTCTGAAAGATATTGGAATTACATCATTATTCAGAGTGATAAGCACTATTCCTACCCCCACACCATGGTTTGTGCATGACCCATCAAAGTATAGTTGTCATATCTCAATCGCTGGTTGTAATGTCATGATATACTCATCAGGAAAGTCAGAAATGATAGGTTGGTGATCCTAAATAGGTGCCTCTGCTAGTTGGTACACAATCACTTGCCATTTGATGGTCTTTCTATCTACATACTCAATGTCAGACTTGCTTAAGATCATTACCCACTTTGCATGTCATCTAGTGAGCATTTCTTTGGTTAGGAGGTACTTTAAAGGATCAATATGTGCTATCAACTTTGTTTTGTGACTCAACATGTAATGCCCTAGCTTCTGCGAAGTGAATACAACTATAAGCCATGATTTTTCAATTGGCATATAGTTGATCTCATATCCTACCAATGTTGTTCTTAGATAGTAGATGGATATCTCTTTACCTATGTCATCATGTTGTGCCAAGAGTATGCCTAATGCTGATTTTGTTTCTGAGATATATAGAAGCAATGGTCTACCTTGGACTGGTGGCACCAGTATAGGAGAATTGAGTAGATAGTCCTTGAATATTTGGAATGCTTGTTTGCATTTCTCTGTCCATATGAAATTGATGTCTTTGTGAAAAATATGTTGGAATGGTTGGCACTTGTCTACTAGCTCATCTATGAAGCACCTGATTGATTGGAGCCTTCCTTGTAACCCCCTTAGTTGCCTTAGGTTGGATGGTGGTGGCATGTCCAATATTGCTTTGAATTTCTCTAGGTCTACTTCAATACCTCTATGTGACACTATGAACCCCAATAGCTTCCTTGTTGTGAACCTGAATGCACATTTCTTTGGGTTTAAATGGACTTTGTATTCCTGTATTCTATCAAAGATTGGTCCCAATACTTGTAAATGATCCTTGCGAAGCACTGAATTGGCTAGTATGTCATCAACATAGTCTTCCATTGTTTTGTGGATGAGATCATGAAAGATAGTTGTCATGGCCCTTTTATATATTTCTCCAACATTTTTTAGACCAAATGACATGATGTTCCAACAATATGTGCCCCAAGAACATGTAAAATTTGTTTTATGTTGGTCCTCTAGTGCGATCCTTATCTAATTATACCCTGAAAATCCATCCATGAGTGATAGCATTTGATGTCCAATAGTTAAATCTACTATCATATCAATGTTAGGCAAAGGAAAGTCATCCTTGGGACAAGCTATGTTAATATCTCTAAAGTCTATGCAAATTCAAATCTGACCACTGTACTTTGTAACTGGTACCAGGTTAGATATACAGTCTATGTATGGGATTGGTCTTATGAACTTAGCATCCAGGAGATTTTTCAATTCTTCCTTGACTAGAAATGCAACATGGGGATGCATCTTTCTTAGCTTCTATTTGATAGGTTTGGCGTTGGGTAGCAATGGGTGATGATGTAGTACAAGCTCTAGATCTAATCCTGGCATGTCTGAGTAGGACCATGCGAAATTGATCATTCTTCCCTTAAAGAAAGTAATGAATTGTTCTCTCTCCTCTGGGGTGAGTGATTTTTCCAAGTATATGTTCTTTGGGTTCTTGTCATCTCCCAAGTTGACTTCCTTTTCTTCTTCTGCTAACAATTTTGACTTTTCCTCTATCAAGGGGATTAGCTCCTTCTTTCCATCTTCTAGTGCCTCAATGAGGTTTTCACTAGAAGATACATCTTATTTTGTCTTTTTATCATTTTTTGTGTTAGTAGGTGCCTTTCAATTTTCACTTACTGATGATTCTTTTTTATTTTTCAATTTTTTTTTATGACTAAAAAGAGGGGCTTCCTCCCCAAAGTATGTTGATCTATCAAGGTCAATGGAGAAACCTGCTTTATGGTCTCTTGATGGCATTCCCTCTCTAAGTCCCATGAAATCTGTAATAGCCTCATCATTCTCAAAGACATCCATATCATTTGGTCCTTGTTGATCCCACTCTATTAGTTCTCAGTGTACAAGACATAGGCCCTCATGTTGGGTTGACTCTATTTGGTTGAAGGGGACTATGGAGATTGTTTCAAAAAAACTAGACTATGATGTGGATGCACCACCTAAGAAATTGTTAACGACATTTTTATCGATGCAGGGTTGGTTGTCAATGGATAGTTGGTCAAAGAGGTCATCAAGGTGTATGGTGGTGGCTAACCGAGGGGAATAGTCAAGGATTGACGGTTCAGATTCATGAAGGGATCTCCACTCATACTTGTGGGATTCAATTTTGCTAGAATGCTCATCAAATGTCTCACTTCCTTTGTTATCCTCAATGGCTATGTTTAGGTTTATTCACGCTTGAGAGGTCCCCACTTCAGCAGGAAATAACTATTGTAGTATGTTTATTATCAAGATGTGCTCTAGGTTTTGCCCCCGGTGTAACTCTGCTATTTCTTCTTGATCAACTTGTATGTCTCAGGTGATAGGACCAATTCTTTTTTTCCCATAGCATAACCCTCTCTTGTTTCTCTAGGTTGGTGGGAGAGACAGTTCCATTAAGCCTTGTTGTCTTTCCCCCAGACCAGTTGTACCATCATACCCAAATATTTGCAGCATTGTATAACCATTTCCATAGTTTGATATTGGTAGGGGTTGTTGAAGTGTCTCTTGTGGATCTTGGTACAACCATGTATTGATATCTTGATTGAATGGGTTTTCTTCTATGATGTCTTCCCATCAGAAAAATCTTGTGAATGGACACCTGAATAGAACAAGCTCTGGGGTTTCTATTGTAACAACCAGTTATGGCATGCCATATGTTCTTGGGCTCTGAGGCATTTTTGTGATAGTGAAAGATTCCTTATAGCTGTATTCACCACAACCCTTGTCGGTAATTTATATTTTTCCCACTTTCCATGTGACATCCTTGTGATTTTAATCTGAAGAGGATGGGATGCTTTCATCTTGGTTTGAGGGTACCTAGTTATAAGTGATAATTTGCACTGCATTACAGTATTGGAAAGGATTTGGATCTCTCTCTATGATGATTTCTTCTCCCTGGTGTGGTTACTTGGTGCATTGATGGTATGTCAAAGGTACAGCTTGCATCTCATGTATCCATAGTCTCCCTAGTAACATGTTGTATCCCAACTCAAGATCTAGGATTTGGAAGGGAGTGTTCTTGACAACTGGACCAATACAGACATGTATAATTATAATACCTTTAGAGGATCTTTCCTCTTTGTCCTAAGATTTTATATTTATCCCCTTTGTGACATCAATGCTGGATTTTGAATAGCCTAGTTGCTTGATTAAATTTAGAGTATAGATGTTAAATCTAGCCCCACCATCAACAAGGACTCTACAAATAGCTCTTTTGTGAACCTAGACAAGCAAGTCTAAAGGATCATTATGCGGGGGTTTATGCGGCGACACATCACGGTCTTTAAATGTTGCATGTTTGTTAGCTACTATATGGTTAACCATAATTTAGAAGCTCTCAAAGGTTATGTCCCTTGGGACAACTACATTCTAAAGGGCTTGGTCAAATGCCTTTTTATGCTATGGAGATATGTGCAAGAGGTCAAACATGGAGATCTAGGTAGGCGTGCACTTTAGTTGATCCACCATGCTTGTTTGTGGATCTAATTTTTCTTGAGGGTCGAATGGTGTAGCAGAAGAGGAAGGTAATCCTTGCAAGACAACTCTAGTATAACACAAGGTTATAGAAAATTTGTTACATTGGTCTCTGATAGTGATTGTAGCCACATGGCTATCTGAAGGATTGAGGCAATTAATAACATTATCACTGTTGGCATAAGTATAGTTGACCTATTTTGATAGTCCACCAGACCCAAAGGCTTTCCCTTTATTGTTATCATGAAATTTATCATTGAATATCATATGATCAGTTGTTCCTTTGGTTTGGGTATTTGTTACATCGATGACCCAGTGTCAATCAAATCTTAGATAGCGTGTTTAAATCGGTAACAATTGGGTTTTTTGTGTCCCTTCACCCCATAAAACTCACAGAAATAATCATCATTGTACCACCTTGGTTTGTTTGCATCATGTTCAAATTATTTGATTTCCAGGAGAGTGATAGTGTTGGATTGTATCAGCTTTCGTAAAGCTAATTCTATCGGCTCTCCTAATGGTGTGAAATCTCATTGCTGGGATTCAAACTGTGGTTTGTGTTGAGTCTGTTGCTGACTGTTTGACATAGAAGTTTCTTGAATAGGGGGAGGTTGAGTCTCAGTGTATGCTTGTGGAATGGGCACTGTAGGTTGTTGGTTGGTCATAGGTGCACCTTGCAGTGACACTTTGGGTTGTGCATAGTTGACTATTTTCACATCAATGACACCATTGTTAGTGACATTTTTGTTTTTATTCCACCACTTAGTTTTGTCCGTTGCTGCCTTGTTTGTATTTGTTTGAGTAGGATCTACAAGGACTCCTTGTTTGACTAAGTTTTTCTCACAACAAACTCCTCATTTGATAAGTTGTGTAAATTTTAGAGCTAACTGCAATTCTTTTGTGAATGACATGTCAGGAATAAGATTGTCAACAAACATGACTATTAAGTCTTTCTCAGGTACATCATATGTTATTCAGTTTGTAGTATTCCTCCATCTCTATAGGAATTTCATAAAAGACTCTCCATCCTTCTGTTTGATATCACAAAGGTCTTTAATACTGACCTTGCACTCAATGTTATGATGGAAGTGAGCGATGAACTTTTTAGCCAATTCACCCCAAGACAAAATGCCATGAGGTAAATGTGAGAACCATTCCATTCCTGGTCTGACTAAGCTTTGTGGGAATAGCCGCATAAAGTAGGTCTCATCATGAGAGACTTCAACAAAGCTAGCAAAAAACTCTCATATATGTTCAATAGGGTTGGTGTTACCCCTATACTTGTCAAATTTTGGTACTGAGAAGTGTGTTGGGAATGGAGACATGTGAAGAGAGTGATCAAAGGGATACGAGTACAAATTCTTTGCGGTATATGATTTAGTTTTCCCTTGATTTTTCATATCCATCATTTGGGTTTGAAGGGTCTGTACTTGTTGGATCAGCATGTCTGTTTGATACTCAGGCTGATGTGTGATGTTGTACCTCTATGTTGTAGTAGGTATGAGGTTGCACCTCTATGTCCCTTAAGTAGGAACATAGGACCTCATCCTTTGGACTTGATATTGATTTCCCACCACATATTTATGAAATGGGGTCATGTGAGTGGCCCAAGGTGGGTTTTTCTGTGTTTGTTGTTGGGTTTGGGGATATTATTTTTGTTGAAGCTGTGGTTGATATTATTGAGGTTGATATTGTTGCTACTGAAGCTAGAGTTGTTGTTGTTGGGGTTAAGGTTGTTGCAGCTAAAGTTAGGGTTGTTGCTGCTGGAATTGAGGTTTTTGTAGCTAGACTTGGGTGAGAAAAGGTGTAACCTTGGGTGGGAATTGATTGAAAGTCAGACTTGTAGAGATGGATCCCTGTGGCAATGATGTGTTGACCTAGAGGCTATTAGGGATTGGCTGTGGTAGTGGCATGGTTGCAAAAAGCTTACTGCTTATTGGTGGGATGGAATACATAGCATGAGAGCTTGATTGTCCTGGTCATAAGAATGAAGGTGGAGGTATACTAGTGACCATGGGTACACTTAGTTGGGAGCCTATCATGCTTTGAGTGAAAGATGTGCTTTCTTGGTTTGCATAATTGGTTTGATTGGGTATCGCCTGTGCCAATGTTGGTATTGTCAAAAGTGGGAAAATTTGAGAAACCACAGGTAGTATCTGAGAGGGTTGAGTAGTATTTTGACCTATAGGAGGTTTTTCAGGCCATATGGTTGACACACTGAATTTAGTTGGGAGTTTGACTCCCTTCTTTATCAACATGGCTAAGAAACATTTGGGGTTCCTCTCTATAACAACGTCAACTACTTGTGCGGAATAAGCATCTTGATCTATATATTCAAGCTCCTCTTCTGTGAAATTTTGGAAAAAATCTAACCCATGGGGTTGTTCAATGAATAGAGTAGAACTGGTATTTATGAAAGGATCGTCCTCTTACTCTGTTTCCCAAGTGGGAAATCTATTGATATATGACTCATCTAGTTTTGTCCTAGCCTTCAACCTTGTGTAGGGCCCTCCATGAGGTGTTTGAGAGATAGTATGGTCTATATTTTGGGACTAAAACAACTGATATAAAGCAAACAAAAAAAGATAACCTTTCTAAGGAAGTTTGAATTATGTTTTGGACAAGGGTAATTCTAAGGACAGATGTTGATTTATCTTCATCTCAAAGTTTTGATGATGTAAGAATAATATTTTTTGACCTTTACCTGGGACAAAGTTACTGATAGAGATAATGATGATGTTTGAGATGATGAGATCAAGATATTTCATGTCTGAACTTTTGAACTAACAATGTTTTAGACTATAATCATGCTTTTCAAAGAAGGGATGATCTTTCATGTTTAGAGATTCACACAATGTTCTTCAAATTTTTTATGGGATAGACACTGGTCTTTGACACAAAATGGAGAGTATTTTCAAGGTTTTTAGGTCAAAATAGGTGTAAAATATCTCTGGATAACTGCAAAACAAATCCACCGATTGCGACAAAGTGAATTGTTGAGTGTGGTAATTTATCACCGATTGTGGTAATAAATAGGTTGATTGTGGCAATAAACAAGTTAACTGTGGAAAACTTTTGACAATTGTGGCATAATGCGGGCAATTGTGGTAAAGGGGAAATAGTCTCAAAAAGATTAAAAGATAGGTATCACTGTTTGACAATCTTGATTTTGTGGAACAAGGCTTCTGATTTGCAAGATAGTTTGATGTTGACAACCCTAGACTTTAACACTTTTAACTCATTTTGATAGTTTGGATGTTTGTTTTGCATTTTAGAAACTGATCAAAGAACAAGCACAACAAAAACTTTGTTTTTGAAGAATGAAGACTGACAACGTGTATGCTCTACAACTCTTTCAAGTTTCAATGTTATCACGAGGTCTTAACAATGAATAGTTAGATTAATCTAGGTTAATGGCTTCAAAATACAATATTATAGGCCCAATTCTTGAATGTTTGTTAGCTCACACATAAATTGTTACACTACTAGGACACGAAGGTCCACGACGTAGGCACCCATGTTTTTGTAGTTGCCAAGTATTGTTTTCGTGGAGTGAAGATCTCTTTCACTACACAAATACCTTGGAACACATATGTTGGGAATCTTGTGGGGAAATTATGCAACCCCTTGCACTATAATAAGCTATCTATTCAGAGGTAGATCGGGTAGGCCTATAATTAACAAGGTTGTAGTAAGGGTCTGTGACATCTATCTAATCAGTTTGTACATGTGTGACTCACTTAAGAGCCTAGTTGACCACACTCGCTCCTTAGGGATATTCACCTGATCTAGACTATCATCAATACACCTCACCCAAGTTTGGCTAGATAAGATAGAATTTTGGTTCATGCCTTGTTTATATATCGATCAGAAGGATTACCGGTTTAAGGTCATTCTTCGAGGAAGCATCACATTCCCCGGATAGGCCTTTCTAAAAATTATAAAGGTGTCTAATCTAACAGATTGTGCAAGTGCACCCAAAACTCAAGACATAAGGTAAATCATTTAAGCTCTAAAAGTTTGAAATGTGAACTAAGCTACACCACCATACAAGCACAAGTGTTCAGTTTTAAGCCCAAAAAGTAGGTGTTTGTCATGACCAAAATTTTGCGTCCAAAAATGCAACAACTTTTTTTTTTGAAAGGTGAAATTAAAGTCAAGAGGGTCTAAGGGGAATTATAACTAAGTGTCAACCTCCCTTAACCCTAGTCGACTACAGAAGTCAAGATTGCACAAGGTGATGTTTAAACGTTATGTTTGACTAGAAATAAATTAAGCATAACGCTTAAAGACTAAACAAGGTGAGGTTATAAGATTCACATGTCATCCACTAATTTATTAATAGAGTTTGATGATGTGGAGAAAGAGAGAGAGACTCCCTATCCTCCATCTCCAGGGTCACTCGGAAGACCTGGTATGTTAAAAGCTTAATGATTCTGAGTTAAATTAACCCTCTAGGGTAAGACACTTCTATAATATTATTTTTATAATAGTAAGTATAATGGCCACATATATTGACCATATAAAATTAAAATTAAGAGTCCCTAAATTTTATTTTAAAAACTTTAATTAGATTCTCCCCCTTAAAATATTTTCCAATTAAATTATTAAATTATTGTTTTAATTAAAGGTTAGGTTGAATTTTGATCCCGTACTACAAATCTTATAACTTAATTGTTAAGGCTAGAGAAATCAAGTCATAGGGCTAAGATTTAATTAAAGTTGATCTTTCAAATCTCTATAGAACAACTAAAAGTTTATAATATAAAAGTAATATTAACTTGGAAAGTTTCCAAAAGTTAATGTCCTAATGTTAAGCAACATAAATCTATATATATCTCATTTTATCATATAATTCTTTCCAACATTTCTAAAGTCACCTTAATAACAAAGGCTTAAGCCTTGCATCATTTATATAAAAAACAAAAAAAAATAAAACTCTGAGCAAAAGAAACTATGTAGATAATCCATGATATAAAATAGAAGCATGAAACTAAACCCCTGAATCAAAAGATAATATAAAATATAAGGAAAAAGGTTCTGATTATTTCTTTTAAAAAAAGATTCCCCTCTTTCCCTCTCATTTTGGAAACCTAACCCTAATTTGAAATTAGGGTTAGGGTCCTAAAATGAGGCATCTAAAATTACTTTATTATTTTATTTCCTCTATACCCTTTTCTCTACTCACTTCCCTCCAAACCCTAAATTTTAGTCTTCTTTTCTTTTTTTAGAGTTGTAGGTTTACAACAATGGAGGGAGAGAACTTCTGCTACTATGATGTATATACATCTTTATATATATATATCACAGTATATATATATATACTAAGGTATATATACATTTTTTATGTGTTGCAGGTCAAAAACAACATGGCAGCGGTAGGCTGCACTACCCACAGTGGCCGACGGGTTTATCCCTCATACAGGTGTTGGAAATATGGATGGAGTAACTGAGAGGGGAGGGGTGAATCAGTTACCACAAAAATAAATCCACAAGTCCCTTAGATGTCTTCAATATATATTACTGTTACTCGGTAAATTAACTTATCATTG